>JAOXYL010000105.1:127855-138183 GCA_028564955.1 Terapon puta | reverse complement strand
TCATTTATTTAACCACAACACATCAAAGTACTATTTAAAAAAACACAAAAACATAAAATTATTCATTCATGAGATGAGAAAAAAAGTGAGACCCTCAGGTAAGATACAGTTACCTCAAAATTGCACTTTCCATCATTGTTAACAATTAAAATCTTTCTTTAATTAAAAGTACTGTTAGCTTATGTGAGGATTGGCTGCCTGATCAAAGAAACTAGGAAGGTAACAAGAGAGGAGACTTTTACACCTTTGCACCAATAAGACATGTGTAACTCTAAAATAGAAAGGAAAAAACTGTCACCTCAATAGTTAGTAACATGGCCAAAGGAATATAGCGCTCGCAATAAACTTTTGGAAACCTCACAACTCACAGCTACATGAACATCCTTTCCTTTTGACTGATAAACATTAACTAGGTCCAACAATCTACTATATAAGAATTTTTTTCTCTAACCCTAACCCACCACATAGCTTCACAAGTACAAATAAGTCCTCAAGAGCAAGCTAAACCTAAACTGATATTGTCCACAAACATTTCATACTGTTGCTATGCTATGCTAGTATTACTGACAATTAACAGTTGGTTTGCAAATACAGCAATTTTCGTCAGATGACAATGTACTTTTGTGATTATCTTAAAGGATTCTCAGTCCTCAAACAAAATCAATAGACACAAGTTTATGTAAGCTTTTGTGAAAGCAACACAAAAAAAGACCACACACAAATCTTGTTATCACAACATCGGGTGACTTTATTCCCCAACTCTTGTCATATTAAAACACAAATCTATCTTACACAGCTCAGTTAGCAGCTAAGAAAAAAAAACATACAATGACATTAATGCAGTGAATTGAACTGTTATCATCTACTTGGGTGTAGCTGGGATAAAAACAGGTGAACTACTGAGAATTAGTGATGAATGTCTCGGCCTATACCTGATGATGTTTTCCTTGAAATTTCAGGGGTTTTTTTTTAAGTATAGCTCTAGTTAAAATCAAGTTCAACCCATAAAAGAATGCAACAAACCCTCTCCTGTTTGCTGATTCATGTCCTTCAAACACAGTGCTTTTAAAACATGTCATGCTGACAACAATGTGCAGGTTCTTATCCAAACAATACAGAAGAAGCAATCCAGTTAAACCAGTGGCTCTTGTGGCAGACTGGAATTAAAACAGCCGCTTGGTCCTCCATCACACTACACTGAAAACTACTGTCCTGCACTAGTTCATGTAGTCAGAAAACAGGAGCTGTGTTTCACTGCAGAGGCTGTTCCCTTCAGAAGTCTAAAGCTACTTCCAATGCTAGGCCTCACAGAGACCACCGTTACATCCTGGCAGTCTTCACCAACTCCATGACATATTTCGGAGTTGCTTATTGGCCAACAAAGTGGATAAAGTAGATAACAGACAAAAGCTTTCCAGTGCAGAGGATTTGGGGATATTGAGGACAACAAACAATATACTTATTGTGTTCTTCAAATGTATACAAAGGGAGGCTGTATTTCACTGGGCCTTCACCGGACAGCTTTTGGGAGGTGGTAGCCTCTGGAATGGGACACAGCTAGAGGAAAATGTTATCTACTGTTTAATGATGAGGACTTGAACATATCTCAGGAGAGATACAGAGCTGAATCTTCTCTTGACACAGATGTGCTGCTTGAGTTTAAAAGGATGATAAATGGAGAGTGGTGTTTGTTTTGTTTTTTTTAGAGAGAGAGAGAAAGGAGGAGATCAGAGCAGACAGGTTACAAGTCTGGTGTTCTGTTCCTGAGTAAATGCAACCTTGAATTGAAAGAGGGCAGAATAAAAAAAAAGATCAAAAACAAACATGAATCGTGTCATTTCAGGGTGTCTCCCTGGCAGACTGGCTGAGATCAGTGGTAATGTATTTACAGTGAAAGAGTCCAAAGGGGGAGATGCAGAGAGAGATAATCCTCTTCCTTCTCCTTCCAAGGTCAAGAAGAAGTTTTCAGGTCGACACAAAACAGAAGAACAACCAAACACAAAGCTCACTTCACTGACTGTGGGACAATAGCTGGGTTTAACCCAAATGTGCCGATCCCAAGACAGCCATGAGTTGTTTACTGCTGCAAATTGTAGCTTGCTAACCTTGGTAATTTATAGACCTTGGCAGGACATCACCATTTTGGAAGGTTGATTGAGGGGTCAGGAGTCAGAGGTCAGACGTAGAAAAGTCGTACCCTTGAGGTACTGACATGGAGGTCATCATCGAAGAACTTGGTCTCTATGATCACATTACCACTACAATACAAAGACAGAAGTTAAGTCTGACTGAGGTATAACTTATCTGACAATTCCACTACTATAGATACTAAATAATATTGCCATAAATCCACTTTACTTTTAGGATTGCAAGAATAACACAACAATCTGAGAACATGGTTAGATCACTAATAAAAATCTCACAGACTGAGAAACTCGAGCAGTCAGATGATCAGACAGGTTGGATTTAAAGTGCTTTATGCAAGCTCACAGTGCAAGTGGGTACAGTTGAAATTTATGAAATTCCTAGTGATTAATCCTACAATGCACAGTTAAAAAATAAGTGCATACATCCACAGCATGTACAGCTTAAAGGTTAAAGTTGAAGTAGGAAGTGGGTCTGTGATCCATGATATTCACAACAGACTGCTTGGGTCATAATTCACCCTTCACCTTTTTTACTGTTCAAAATAAATTTGCCTAATCTGTTGGCTTATTTCCAATCTATCTCATGATCTGACTGTTTATGTTTCTTCACCTGTCAGACTTCAAAGTTGTGATGTCACTGAATTCCCCTGATGCTGACACAGTGAATAGAATGAAAATAATACCCAAAATCAAAGAGGGGATAAGTGCAAGAGAAAGAAGATTTACTGTATGTGTCATCTGTATGGAAATGTAAAACACAGATAAAGATCACCTGAGAGAAGACTTACGTTAAAACATTAGCTGGCATCATCTGGGACTCTGGAGCGGCTTCTATGAGAGACTGCCATGTGTTGGTGGAGTTCGGGATAACAAAACCAAACTCAAAGAACCATTCTGTAGAGAGGCACATAGACAGAAAAAGAGCTGCCTCAACAACATAGAATATCATTATAAGCATACTTCATATTGTTTCAGAGACTCTTCCTCTCTCTGGTGATAACCAGCAATATAAACATGTTGTGTTGGTGTGGATAGTGTGTTATCCCCTGGTGCTCTCTGTAACCTCACCTCTGTACAGCAAGGCCCCAGGGACAGCACTCCAAACACAGTAACAGTGAGGTGACAGCACTGACTAACCTACAGTGATGACAACTACCTGAGCTATCGATTGGAGACGAGGCTTCTGTTCTTCTTAAGCTATCACAGATAAGCTATCTGCACATGTGCTCTAAAATCTTAATAAGGTGGGCCAGAGGGTTAAGATGGAACAGTTGCTTAAACTCATGGTGCGTTTTTTTGGGACCCATCAAAAAAAAAAATCATCTTTAAATGTTATCTTCATCTGAGTCTTCACACTTTAAACCTCTTAACTGTGACATATTACTTACTTTAGAGGCCAAAAATGCAATTCGCCATATCTTAGCAGAAATTGCTCCATAGAAACACAACTCCCTCACACTAATATTGATGTCAAAGTGTTGGCCAGGATATTAGCCACTCCTCTTGAGGAGGTCCTTTCTAGATTTAAGAGGAATAATCTTTTCACTTTGTAGAAATTAAATTCAGTCTAATTATTTTATTGTTTAATTATTTTCCTGCTGCACTTTCACCTATAATTTGCACTCTGTACAGAGCCTTCGACTGCACCAAAATCATCATTTGCATTTCAAAGAATAACTGTGATGAGTGGAGACTATAACCAGGTGATTTACTTATTCATGAATCCAATCCAATTGCCAAATGCCAGAAGTTTAAAATATATGGTGAATACCAAATGAACATTCAAAAAAGTTAACATTTCCAAATAAAATGTGCTGCACCTTTAAGTCTCTATAAGTCCGGTCTTCAAATATAAACATTTTCTCAAGTGCAGGAAAGACAGCATCCTT
Source organism: Terapon puta (assembly GCA_028564955.1). Taxonomy (NCBI): domain Eukaryota; kingdom Metazoa; phylum Chordata; class Actinopteri; order Centrarchiformes; family Terapontidae; genus Terapon; species Terapon puta. The sequence goes on along the minus strand of JAOXYL010000105.1, from coordinate 134,147 downwards.
TACTGTACATCATCAAAAGTTCTAAATGGACTCCAGGATTTGCAACTCATCTCATGCTCCCATGACCTTTGTTATTGTTTTTTAACTGTTGTTATCAGTCTAGTCTTAATATTGTATCCCTGTATGGCACTGCAGTCTTTAAATAGTCTTTCTGTCGTAAAATACACACAATAAACAAGACTGGTCATGTATTATTTTCTCATTGAGGTCAACAAGAGACCGGAAGATTTCAGAAAAGATTTGATTTGACAATTTCACATCCTCTGTTCTTTCTCTACTCCTGTCCCCGATGCTATTGATATTTCCGCAGAACCTCCATTATCTTGGCACAGGCCTTACAGACACTCTATGAGCAGGTCTTAGATCTGTATAGTGACACCTTTTTGAGTTGAAACTGAATGTTTAAATTTTATTAAAAAGATACCCCATAGAGTTTACTTCCAAACACACTGAAACACTGTTTTCCACCCAAACATAATATGTTGAATGCATTTCCTTCCTCCCAAAACATTTGCCAATCAGATTTCCTCCCCCCCCCCAATCATACACTATTTACATTCATGTTAACATGCTAGCGTTCTTCTTATTCTCTTGCTTTGTTTACTGGTGTATTGCTATGCTTCTTGATGTGTTTAGGTTGGTGGAACAGTATAAAACCATTTCCAAAAACGTGCATTAAAGTCATGTGAACAAACAAAACAGGGACCCACTTTTTAAAACAGAGAACCAGAGTGCTATTCGTAGTCATAATTCCACAGGGTGGCTTTAACTGTCTAACCTCATCTCAGGGCAAATTAAATTGAAAGCAACTGGACTTGGTTTTATGTCTTTGAAGACGTTTCACCTCTTATCCAAGAGGCTTCACGAGTTCATGCTTGTCTGACTAGGCTGGGACTAGTCCCTAACATAACTATGACCTGGATGAATGAGAATATCCACAGACCTGTCTAACCTCATGTTCTTGTCCCTGTAGGTAGTTGAGTGTTTTGGCTGATTACCTTCTAGACATTGTCCTTTGAAGAAAACTTTCTGCTCCAGTCTGAACTTCTCCAATTTCTCTGAGGAAGAAAAGTTCAGTTCTCTGGACACTGCTTTACATTTCAGAATCTTCTTTGGGACTCGAGCTGGAAAGACAGTAAGTAACTACAATTAACTGTGTTAACAATGACACAATGACAGTTTTGATAGTTAGATTAAGGTTTTCTGGTAGTTGCAAAATGTGACTATAGTAACCCTGCACATTTGCATATTTTGAATAAAGAATAGTGGGAATGGTGGATGGTAGATAAACTGCTGCTAATCATCAGTAGGTGAATAAAGGCCTGATAGCCAACACAGTGAAAAAAAAATGGACAAAACCTGAATTTACCTTCATGTTCTACTCCTGGTACAGAGAGGTCTTCAGTTCCCTGCCATAGAACTTTGCCTGTCTCTGCATCCCGAAGATTCATCCAGTTTCTGGCAGGAAAAGTTAAGTGAAGACAAACAAAATGGGCGGAAGAACAAACAAAATGGGCGGTCCATGGAATCATTTAAAAACTGGAATAACAGTGTGACATAGTTGATTCTTTGTTACCCTAGATGTTGGGTCAGCCACAGGCAAATATCTACACAGAGTAAGGCAGGTCCTGTGAAGTCAAGCAGCCATCAACACACCCTGCAAGCTATCACATACCCTGTGGTGTATGTCTGTGTGTGTGTGAGAATGTATGTATATACAGTGGTGCAAAAAGTGGGTATGCATTATATGTGGTGCATAGGGACACCGTGCTAGAGGAGGCGCCAAAGTGATGGGAAAATTTATTTCGGCATTTTCTGCTTATAACAGCTATTTGTGCATGTGCAATGTGTGTGTGTGTGTATATTACTTGATTACTACTCGATACTTTAAAGTCATTCTTATCTTATCTGAATGGAAAACTTCCAACTAATCTAACACATAACCAGTTTGAGAGAAAGGAAGCTGAAGGAGACTTTGTATAGATGAAGCCGGCTGTTAGCTGTCCGATCAGTCTGTCAGTTGGTCAGCTGCTCCTGACTGCCATGCACACTGAACACAATACAACCGTCAATCACAGAGACAATCAGTAGCTTCTCATGCTGTTTTCACAATCTTTTAACACACCTATTTACTGAAAACCCCTTTTTTAATATTATTTTTATTGTATTTTTTATGGATAGGACGGTGAAGAGAGACAGGAAATACAGGGGAGAGAGAGGGGAAGACACGCAGCACCAAGACCCAATACATGTGCGCACGCTTTAACCACTACACCACCAGCGCCACATGAAAACCCCATATTTACTAAGAATCTGTCGGAGCACCAATTTATCAGTGTGCATAAAATTGAAACACCGATCTATCAATGTACACATACATTTTGAGCTAAAGATATATTTTTAAAAGAATGATCCTGTTAAGGCACAAAGGAGAGAAGGCAATTAAAATTTACATTTTCTTTCTTTTTTTTCCCCAACAGTTTATCAGATGAAGTAGTCAGTTTGATATCTGAGTAAATCAACCCTGAATATGAATAATGTAGTGTACACCGAGGAGACGCCTGCTGGTGCATGACAGTGATTTTATCCAGGGTTATGCCAAAGTGATTCATTTCACTGTTCAGTCTTAATCAGTCAGTCTGCTAATATGGTTGCCAATATGGCCTCTGCTATGTAAAAATGGAAAGTTGTTTTGAGGTTTATACTGGCAAGAAATACATTTCAGCCTATTTTTCAGGCCATATGTACACTTTGTTTCAGTAACAGTCGAGCCTGGGAAGTTGGTCGCTATTGATGCTGGCTAGTTTCATTTAACTCAATACAATTTCACAGAACTGTTTATGATAGCAGTCTACATTGATATCACCTAAAGCTGAGAAAGCTACATTTTATCCCTGAAAACTAGACTAATGGACACCAGTAAAGAACCGTCACCCCATAGCTTTCTATTCAAGAAGATTCTCCACTCAGCATCCTGTCACACTCAGATACTACTTAGTGTCAGACACACTCAACTCCACACCATCTGTGATGCCTTTCTTCCCACCTCATGGCCTCTATCAACTACCTCAGAGCAAACAGCTTCTAAAGCTCCAGGACTCTGACTTGTCATTTAAATATAAGCTTTCATGACTGAGGAGTTGCATAGAATTAGCATAAACTTCACAATAATTATACCCTGAATAGTAAATAATAGTAAAATAATAAATGACAAATGAAACTTTTAACTTCAATAATAAACACAGTAATGTGAAAGGGCACACATTTACCTCATCAGCTTTACTGCTGCATTTAGAGATTCTTTGTGACCTCTTACTACTGAGTCTGACAGTCAAAAATCCAACCTGCCAATAGTGTTTGTGCACATGCCACACTGTTCGGCAGCATGATCTGCAGGTCACAAACTATTACAATAATTAAGCTGTAGATTTGTTTATTTGAATTACTTTCTGCAAAGCTTTTCATTTTTACTATGTGCATACATGTCAATAGAAAAAAGTCTGGTCTACTACATTACCATATCTTGAATACATATTCTAATTTTGTCTTAACCAATTAGGACCTTTAATTGTTTAAATTCTTGAGAGCTTCAGTCCATGTCTATTAGTTATGTACTGGCCTTCAGAAAGCTTTACGGGTCCAATCACAGAGCTCCACCACCTCCATAAGTAGTTAAGTGTGCTGAGATGAATGCTTTTCCTAATCCTCTCATGTCTAACTAAATCCAATCTCCTAAATGAAACTAATCATCATCCACACATTCCAGAATAATCCAGGCTACACTACAATGTCTCTCACTGATGCTGTTTTAATATAATCTCTTGTCTCTTGTCAGTTTAAAAAAAAGAGAACACAGAAAGCTCACATATATACATATGGCGGTGTCAACCAAACAAGCAAGCAACTTTTTAAGCTTTAGGAAGGAAACAACATCACCAACATTTAATGACCATTTGTCCCTTTACCCAGTCTTTTTAAAATCACTTTCTCATACACCAAACAAAAGGAAATCCTGTGCAGCAATTGACTGAAGCTCCAATAATATCACGACATGTTGTACCATACCGTCCTCAGGGGTTGTGTATATGTAAACCACAAGGGTGCCTGAACAAATCTGTCAGAACACCCACAGAAGTTAATGAGCCCCCAGTGAGAAGCTGCTGTCACCGTTTAGTTTGCATTCATTTTTAAAGGAAGGTTAATGACTCTAAATACAGACAGTGACCAGACCCCCAACCTTAACACAATACAAGACCACCAACATATTCCTAATGAACATACTGAACAAGTTCAGTGAAGTCAATTCATGCTTCAATAAGTCAGGTACACATTAGTCGATAAATGCATGTGTAATATATTTATACCATCCATTAATTTTAAGGCACTGCTTGTTGTTTTCAAAGTTTCACTCCTCAGATATTGCTGTGACATTTATAATAGTACAAACAGTATCATTTTGTAATGCTTTTCGTCTTTAGTGATATATGTAAAGAATACATGTCAACTACAGAACAAAAAATGCCCAATCATAACACACTAAAAAATATACCACTAAACCACACAATGTCTCCAGATGTTAAGAACCAGAACAGAAGTATATCTGTAAAAATTTGACAAGAACACGTTTTTTTTTGTGGCAGTGAAAGAACACACAAACACAGACCAACAAACACAACACCAACAACACCACTCGAGATTATCTGTTATATTTGCTGAAACCTATGCATACATGTCCATTTTAATACTAAATTAGTTTTACATTCTTTTTCATGTTCTTAAATTTTTCAGTCGAACAAAGAAATTGTTATGATTGTTATTGCTATTTAGCCCCTGTGCTGGCCTTAATGAGGCTATATGAACATAAGGTAGAAAACCCCTATTCCACTAAATTGCAGATTTAGGCACTACCACACTACAGCAAAGGTCCTGACCTTAGTAAGAAACAGCCACAAACACATTAATCTTTACCTTTTGCTCAGACCGAGTTAAGCAAGTTTCATGAAATGACTAAAGTAAACATTTAGTTTTAGCTAAACTAAAGATGTATCGCCTTGTCTTTAAATGCATTTGCAAGCTTGGAGTGCAGATAATTTACTGAGAATAGGACTTCCCCAGTTTGACTACAAACACAAAAGAGAACCAACCTTTTACTCACTTTATAATAGCAGCGGAGAAACAAAACCCTTTGAAAATTAGATGGATTTTTAAAAACCATTACAAAGGCATTCGATTTTCCAGCAACAGTTCAAGTTAATGAGACTGGATACTTCTGGATCACAACAAGGCTGAGGTGGGCTGTCAGGCCATTGATTTACTAATAGGTAGGGTTCCTGCTGACAATACACTCTATTAATGATAGCATTTGTTGTTTCAAACACATATGTCATTTTAGAAAGCCTGGAAGTCAATCCACCAGACATATACTGATGCCCATGTAATAAGCTCCCTTCAGTCTACACTTTGAGCCAAAATGTTATGATTTTGATTATAATTTAACTGATTCTTTTACCGAATACTATCATTCTATTGGTAGCTCCCTTCGTTCTCTTTAAGATATATGACTATAGTAAACCATATGTCTGCATATCGCTACAATAATGCACAGCTAATGGCATGTACAGAAGTTAGTAACACTGTAGCCGTGTGTGATACTTGGCACAACAGCATGACTGGGCACTTCATCAGAACCAACTCTGTCAAACTGAAAGGTGTTTGCTGACAAGAAGGCCACTGTCAAGAAGATCCACCATGGCGACATTTCCCAAGATGATCTGGCTTCAGCATACAAGTGGATTCAATTATGTCTTTAAATGCATTTGCAAACTTGGAGTGCAGATAATTTACTGAGAATAGGACTCCCCCAGTTTGACTACAAACACAAAAGAGAACCAACCTTTTACTCACTTTTCAACAAATCTGTAAGCGGAATGATAAGGTGACAAAGTGCAAGCAGTGACAGCGGCAGTTGCCAGTTTAATGGGAAAAGTAGATGGCTAATGGATGTCTGTAACCATAAGTTTTGTCTTTTCATTTTGTCCAAAACACACAGTTAGAAACATTAAAGTATTGAAAAAGAATATATATTGAAATTCATTAAAACTAGATCAAAAGGTCAGAATGCCTCATATAAATTATACCATTTTATTTATGATAAGCCTTGTTTGTTTAATCTGGGACATCTTCTTTCAACATCTAAATACAAATATAAGTAAAAGCATGTGCTGATCAGCCTGAGCCCCTGCTAACTGGCATCTGGTCTCTGGAAAGCCCTGAACTCACAATGGGAGAGTAC
>JAOXYL010000105.1:13087-23906 GCA_028564955.1 Terapon puta | reverse complement strand
ACTCAACCTGAAGATACTAAACTCTACAGTAATGCAGCCCCTTTTGTAATATATTTAATGTAATGTAAAGTACCTGGGCAATGAAAAGATGCAGAGGTTTTGTTCTAAAACATTGACATTTCAGAAAAAATTATTATAGAAGATGTAAAAATAATTAAAGCATGGTAACATGGACCAAGAAAGATATGTACTAGCCATTGTGTTTTTATCAGAGTAAAGTCTTGTAAGTCATACATTTTAAACCAACAAACTAACTAAGGTTTGCATTTTCTATTTTCTCCCTTGTTTTGTTTGTGGTTGTAGATGAAATAGGTTGTGTAGATCCAGTAGTGTGTCAGAGTGTGTGCGGAACTTCAGTTGGTTGCACCAACATTGCCTACCCTAAACTAGTGGTGGAACTAATGCCAGTGGGTGAGTCACACAAACATGCACACATGCAGCCCTCTATCCACCATGTTATTTGTTTATTTTTTAATCTCAAAAACTTGACTTTGAACTCAGTTTCTGGGGCTCATTGACTATTGCTTGTGTCAGGACATATCAGGAGAAAATTAAGATGTATAAGATTGGTGTTGTAAGGTCAGCTTTATTTATTTAGCTCAATATCAAATCACATTTTGCTTCAAGGGGTTTCACAGTCAAAGCACTGTCTGTGAGTCTGATAGGGTAACGATTCCCCAGAAAGAACCCTTTAACCATCAGGTAGAGAAACGGAGGAGGGAGCCTTGTCCCAGTAGATGTCTGTTGTATAGATTTTCTCAACAAAAACACATTGTATTCGATTTCATGACAGAAATGCAGATTGTAGAACAAAAGTGAAGAGGATAGATGACAGGATAGGATGACATCTACCAACTACAGGGATTGCCTGGACACGCGGGACCTGGTCTACACCATTTCCTCTTCGACATGGACACCTGGAACAAGAAAGGCCACACAAACATATAAGGCAGCTGCAGCATTTACAGAGACACGATAACAAGTAAACTAAGGAGAAAGGGAGAGAAGAGGAGAGAAGAGAGAAGATGATGAGCCAATTTTCATGCATAGTGGTTACATACATACAAAGCCAGTGCAAAGAGGCAATGAAGTCAGTTTATGCCAGGTGACATGAATTACATGTTGAAGATGTTCAACTTGCATGATGAAGTTGAACTAAAGTTGAAAACAGATGTGTTCTCATCTTGTGGACTACCTTCTGTTTAGTGTTACTTGGTCAGGGATTGGGCCTTGACTCAGACAGTCACTCACAACCTGATTCAGGGACCTTAAGTGTTGTAGGGTCAAGGAGCTGATTCTTGATTCTCACTGCCTACCACCGAATATATAAACTGTTTCCTCCAACCCAGCACTAGGCCAAATAGCCCAAGGACCCAATACTAAATTGGCCACACCTGTTTAGAGCAGCTCTCCTCATGGCTCTTGGTATAGTTGCTAGGATTTAGCTAACTCTAACCCTAACCCTAGTCATGGGATTGGTTAATTTGTTTGCCTAGTGTAAGAACCGTTACAGATAGCACACTCAATACCCAGATATTACCTTTCGGAAGTTTGAAAATCCAGTGTCAACCAGATATACTTTGACTGCAGTGTATAGATTTATTGCAAAATAGGCAGCTGCAAGCATGGGGCAAATTTACAATTTCATGAGATTAAGTGCTAAGAATAATACCTAAAACAACTAAAGATTTATTGTCCACAAACCGGAAACAGGAGCATAGAGCCTTTTCTATGTTGTAGCCATCCGTTGTAACTCTTCCCCTTGAAGTTTTCAGTCCTAAACTATCTTGCCCAGATGTGGTTGATCCAGCAACAAGTTCAGCACCTGAAGATCTCCCCGAAGACTAACCCTGAATTTCTTGTTTACTTGTACTTTCATATCTCTTTTTTTAATGTATGCTTACAAAACATGGTCTTATACTCAGTCAATGCTACAATTAATTAATTAATTGATTAATTAATTAAGTTGGGTTATTTCTTCATATCTGGCTTTACCATTAGTTACAGTCGCTTGCTCCCCTTTCTCTCATTTTGGCTCTATAGAAACACATTGTGTGACAGTAACAAGAGTGTTTCAAGACACAGGTCAATAGTTTAACTTTATTTTACTGTTATCCATTCCAGCCATTTTTTTTCTTCATGAGTTTACTTAAACTACTTAATTGAAATTCATAAAGACATTAAATCATGCTCTTAATTACTTTTCTACCATTACCACATTAATTTAATCATCAATACACTGCTCATGCTAAAGTAGGTAAGGGCGAAGTGCAGATGAGGCAGGCGGGCAGGAACAAGGATGATAAGAATAATCAGAGGAGGGAGAACACAAGAACACAAGGACAAGAAGTAAAGTGCAGACATGTGAGGAGAGGAGCGAATACAAAATCAAGCAGGAAGTGAGCCATAACTGGGGGACTAAAACACAGGAAACGCAAATAACTAACACAAGACACAGGCATGACTGCACAAGGACGACACAAGCAACACAAGAAACCTTAACACCCAAACACACTGAAGGGATCAAAGCCTAGCGAATCTCTCCTTATATCTCTCCCATAGCCGATTATCCAGCTTAATGGCCAAATCTACTAATTGCTCAGAACTGGATGGTTCATCCTATGTGACCATGTCATTCTTAATGTCACCTACTAACCCCCTCAGAAAAAATGCCTGCTAAGCTGATTGATCCCAGGCACATACAGCTCCAAGTATGCATAAATCTAGTGCATACTCAGCAACCAAGCTGGAACTCTTCTGGAGGATAGAAAGCTGAGTAGCCTCTTCTCTATCCTGTATGGGGTAATAAAAAACTCTGCACGTCTTCAGCAAACTGTGAAAAATCACTACGTATAGGTGAATCACTCCACCAAGCAGCCAACAGACTAGAAATTAAAGAGATCTTAGGCAAACCACAGAAATAAGAGTGGGGCTGCTGGAAAAAAACAAGAGAACACTGGTGCAAAAACTGACTGCAAGTCCCTGGATTACCTCACATTACCTCACAGGGCTGTGTACACTGTGTCCCAAAACCATAAAATGCACTATAAAAAATGTCAATTTAGATTGTGAATATTCTCACAGACCCAGTGTCTCAGTTAGAAAACAATGGATGGCACTCTTAGAGACTGCTTCCCCAAGATTCTTGGCTCCCAAACTCGGAGCAGCACTACTAAAAAGGTTCTCTCAGTGACATCAACCAAGCAAGCCATTCGGCCACCAAGCTCCAAGACACTGATGGACTGTTGCGGAAGTGTCTCCATTACTTTGTGTAGAATGGCTTTGTGTTGTCCGATGAGTGCGTCCTGCATAGATAAGCCTGCTTCATCCTTTGCCATGTCCATGTTGGCCAGATAATTCTGTTGTGGGTAGTAGGGCCCAGAAAGGCAGAGACAGGATAAACAGGTTTTGGTGAGCAACAACAGTTTTTAATGCTATTCTGAGTTTGAACACACTGGTGACGAAGATGCAAGTGAATGCTGGAGACTTTTCTGTAGTCACTGAACACAGGAGAGCACGAGAGGAGAAAACGTGGATGATCACAGGTGACACTGTTCCATGACCAAGCAAAACAGAATTACATGGTGCAGGAGTGGAGTCTTGACCAGATTTATGTGGTATGTTATACTGTGGACCCCCAGTCAGATAGTCCACAATCCAGGATTCCAAGGGAAGTATAAGCCTATGAGCGTGTTCCCCAGCACGGTAGGCCAGATGGTGTTGATTCAAAACTAAAGAACATTAGTCCTGCAGTGCTTATCCAGGTAAGAAAAGGCACAGCAAAGGAAAAGGAAAATGATAGTTTGCCTTTGAGCCAAATCTGGCTCATAGGCAAACTGTCATTTGCTGTGCTGAAGGGGGAATATTTTAACCAGGAGGCCATATTGGCTTCTGCATGTTGCCTTAATTAACATTTAGTGCTTGACAAACACCTCCACATGAGCACACACAGATCTGAAGGTGAAGGTGTCAAAGGTAATGGAAAAAGTGTCCATGTGACATATGTCCATGTCCATATCTCTAGATGTCCTCATATAGAGCTCTGGGCCACTCAACCTTTTTTCTACAACACAGACACAGATCAGGTCCCCACCAGGCCAGTGAACCTCAGACAGATGGACAACAACCAGAATCAGTAACATGCACTTTACAGGGCATAAGAGTATGCACTTTGACCACTATAACCAGTCTATGTCATTATTACCATAACTCTTTGCATTCTCTGTGATTTTGCCATGTCTTAATTTAGATGTAATCATGTTGCTTATTTTGTTGAAATTTTCTTATTATGTTGTTTCACCAAAAACCTTAATCTTCTGCATGCCCTGCACATGCAGCATAATTGTGCACTATTGGTTTTGTTCTGTGTAAATAGTTAATGATAAAATAATAGATTTTAAGAACGCTGAACAGTGTTATGTTAACATGAAATGTATTCAATCGATATTTCATCATGACTTCATCATATCATCATTTTGACTATTCCCTTTGTGCAGGTCTTCGTGGTATGATGATAGCAGTCATGTTAGCTGCCCTGATGTCATCTCTTACATCCATCTTTAACAGCAGCTCCACTTTGTTTACATTGGATCTCTACCAAAGAGCAAGACCCAAAGCTTCAGAAAAAGAACTAATGATTGTTGGAAGGTAGTGGTGTAAAGATTAACAAATACATATCATAAAACTAATACCAGATTAACAGATTCTGCTACATATATACATAACCAAAGATGCCCCCAAATCCTCAAATATATATATAATCAATCTTTCTCCTAATTATATGATGTTTGGTGATATTTGGACAGCAGCATTTAAAGATTTGAAATACCAAAAGAATGTCATTTATAGTTCTGTCTTTCAATTGCAAATCATATAGACTTAAGGCAGATTTTTCTTGACCTGACCTAATAATTATGTTGTGCATATTTTCAGGGTGTTCATCCTAGTCTTGGTATGTGTTAGTCTGCTGTGGATTCCAGTCATCCAAACAGCCAATAGTGGACAGCTGTTTGATTATGGCCAGTCAGTGACCAGCTTTCTAGCTCCACCCATTACTGCTGTATTCCTAATGGCCATCTTCTGGCCACGTGCCAATGAACAGGTTGGTCTCACAAATGAACACACACACACACACACACACACACAGTTTTTCTTACATGGCTTTGACCTAGTCAAGAAAGTTCACAGGGCTAAATGTTATTCTGTCACTTTGTGAGGAGAGTGCATGCTGAGTAGTAGAACGAAGTGAAGCTAAGAGCATTGTAGGACCAGGAGTAGCTTAGAGGGTAAAAATGGCAGTCACCAAGGTGGGCCACCAGAAATGCCATTTCAGAAGGGACAGGGGGGTTTTCTTTCTCGAATGTTAGGCAAAATGACTGTGTGCAACTATGCATCCATTTGGGGTTAGGGTTAGTCAATTAATTGGACTGTTATATGGGTGTGGTTGTGACATTAGTTGCAACATTCCTTTAACCAGGAGAGTGGTTTAGAGAATTCAATTAAATTGAGCCTTCCAAAAGCTTTTTATAACAGATTTTTATTTTCAGCAAATACCATGAATCCACTAGGTGCCCTACAAGGGTTGGGAGTGCAATGGGAGAAAAAGGTGGAGGGAAGGAGCTTTTAATTTGGACTCGAGCACTCTCCAAATACCTGTGTCAGAAGAATCAACTTTAATTAACTGTAAAGAGGAATAAGGTTGGACCAGGACTGGGGTAAAGGTGAAGAGACTGGAAAAAAGGATGTTTAGAAGGTTACATTTTTCAGCAAGCTGTTACAAAAAAAGGTCCTTAAAACATACAGCTCTTCTTCCATTCCTAAAATGCTGAGTCCAGTGAAGATAGCTTAAACTGGGTTATCAATTAAGTCATTTGGTTGTGAAGATCCAAGCAGGGCTAAAATTTTTAAACAAACTCAGCTCCATTGTCATCCATTACAGGAAGACAGTTTGTTGAAATGTGACTGGCACTTCTCGGGCCACTATTGGCAGCTCGGAACAAACATCACAGTCAGATTTGGTTTCACATGTTTTACTGATATCAGTGCTTTCAGGCTGTTGTCCGCCTGAGAGTGTGTGAATGCAGCTCAGCTGTGCCAAAACCATTACACCTGGTGCCACTCACCTGAGCCGCTCCCCCTCCTGAAACCAACCAGTAACCACGCTGCCCCTCACATACCCCCACCGCCTGACTCAGGCTAGGGTGCTGACCCTCTCTGCTGATACCCCAGCAGATAATACAGGTGTGCTGACCGCCCACCAGATCACCAGGCACTCATTAGCTTAGGTGTGTGCAGAACCGTCTCTCCACAGAGGACCTGTTCCTCTCAAATAGTAGCTGGCCCTGCTCCATCCACTGGCCCGGGTTAGGGTGCTGGTTGTTGGGGATAAACTTTGCAGAGCCAGCCTCAAGAACTGTTTTATTTATTTTTTTCATCTTGGGCCTTGGGCAGATGCCAACTGCTGTTGTCTTGTCCAACTGAAACTGCAGTGTTAGGGCGTCAGCTCGCTTGCCGGCCTGTCGCAGAGACCCGAATCAAGCAGGTAAAAGTGAGTACTTTTCCATGGCTGACCAGTGCAGCTTCTTTCCAGGTCCCTTTTTTGGTCCCTGTAGTCCTTTTTTAGCTTTTTGAACTTGTTGTTTATCTGCTCAAAGTTCGGGTTGTACCCCACTGTCACCATTTCATGCTGGAGCTCTTCCAACACCAGAGGGGTATTCCACGAAGGTGGATTAACGGAAAGCCTTATTTGAGAGAGAGTTGCGTTCCATCATCTTATCTGAATGCTCGCTGAGTAACCATGGCAACTTATGCTGCCAAACTAGCTTGCTCCGGGGCAGGCTAAGAGTCAAGCTTAGTTTAGCTGTGTATCAAAGAATATCTGACGGCCAGAAACCGAGTCCTGAAAGAAAGTTCCTCCTGGTAGAGCTCCATGCTCACGCCGCTCATGTCTTGTAAAAATAAATGTAAAAACTCGCGAAAATCACATCTCCCCACTTTGACTGTCTCCACAATTAATCAGTCAGTGACTGATTGTAACTAGGTACTGAAGACTGAATTAAGTAAAAAAAGAGCGTGGTTGATTAAAAAATTGGATCAGAGAGATCTGAGAAGAAATATATAATTAATAATAAATAATGAATTGAAAATGTCCCTCACTATATCGTGCTTTGACTTTCATGGCTTCACCTAACGCAGATTTTATATGCAAACATATATACCATGTATTTTATACAGAGTGAAGACATATCTAAATATATATTGCGAATTTCTGCGGACGAATCTTAACAAATATCTAAGAGAACATAAAGTTTTTGAATAACTGTGGGAAATGTTTAAACGAGTGTGGGAGGGTTTATAGGGGCTTTAAGTGTTTTTTAAAATAAGCATATACACGGTTTCTATTGATTTTTCACTGATTTTCACCTCTCACGTGGGCTGTGGAGCGATGGGAGGGCGGAGGGAGTCACTGTGTGAATGTGTCTAACATACGCTGACCTCAGTGTCTTCTCCAAAAAGAAATTAAAAATGAAAACTAATAAAATAAGAATTTAATTAAATAATAAATATTTCTCATGCTCTCAATGAACTGTGACCTATGGGGACTTGAACAGCCAACCTTCTGGTTCCCAAGCACAGACTCCACAGACAGCGCTATACTCTCTCCACAAACCCACCAGGGTTATGTCTCACACACTGTTCCTCTCACACCATCCACTTTTCTCCCATCGACTCGTCAGGGCTTCTTACGTTCCTCGGACACTCGCACATAGCCGGGCTATGTAAGCCTCGCTTGAATGAGCCTGAACTAGTTGAGGCTAAAATACTTTAGTGGAACCACTTGAGGCTTAACTGGGAGATGGAGTAAGTTTAAGCGAGGCTTTCTCCAGTCAGCCTGGCTTTCTTTAGCTACGTTGATGGAACAGCCCTCAGCTTTGTCCTTGTTGCTCCTTCAAGTTTTTTTTTTAAAATCTCAGCTGAAGACCACAGTGCAAGGAGACAGTCAGTCTCCTCCACAGACCACTGTTGCCTGAGCTTGGCATCCACTCTTCACTCTCCTCTTCTTTCTTTTTTTAAAAAATGATGGTCTCAAAGTTTTGGTTGGTCTTATTTGTCATAATAATCCTAACCCCCAGCCCCAGTAAGTGGTTCTTGGCTCTAGACCAGCAAAGAGCTGGTGCCACTGTGGAACCAGTTTTTCTGGCCGAAAGCCTCTTCTTGGGCAGTCGAAACATGAAGGACTGGTTTGCAATCAGGCACCAACTCCGAACCAGCGCTGGAACTGCCCCAGTGGAAAAGGGGTATATATAATGCAGTTGCTCAGAGGGGATCTGCCAAGGCCTTCTAGGCTAATAACAACGGTCTGAGCAGGTCAGAAAAATGAGTGGAAGGAAAAGGAGTGACATTTGGAGCCACTTTAGTGAAATTCCAGCCACCAGAGCCAAATGCAATATTTTCAAAAGACTTTTATCAACCCAAGGAGGAAGCACTTCAGATTTGAGAAGACACCTTAAAACAGGACATCCAACTGTGCAGTTAGCACAAGTGAGGGTGGAGAGTGACAATGGAGCCACTGCAGCAACTGCAAATATCTCCACCAGCAGAACTTCATCTGGACCTCAGATCACTGCTGCTGTAACATTGGCAACTTCTGCAACATCCAGTACACCAGCAGCACCCACCACTACCAGCACCACCCAAGCAGCAATTAGGCCACGGAGACCACAACAAACACCAATGGGCACTTATGTCACAAGGCCAATTGATCCACTCAGGCAGAACAAACTGGATGAAACACTGGTTAAAATGATTGTCTCAGACTACCAACCATTCTCCAACGTTGAGGACAAAGGCTTCAAAGAATTTTCAAAGGGCCTGGACCCTTCATACACACTGCCTAGCAGAAAAAACATTATCTCAAGCTCTACTGTCTAAGATATATTTGAAAAAATCAAGAGTGCTCCTGCTGTATGCCTCACAACAGACTGCTGGACATCTGTGACAGCCACAAGCTACATGTCTGTGGAACCAGACATCTCTACCCTGGCACTTATCAATGCACCGCTATCCAAACTGTCCACATAGGAATGAGCAATTGTCCAAAAAACAGTGGAAGTTATCAAACCTTTTGAGGAGGTCACTGTTTAAGTGAGTGCCAAGAGGTATGTAGATAAAGTTTAGCTTTTATAACTTTTATTGAACAGTGTATACATAAAATGAATTTAACTCCTATCTAACTTTGGTCTAAATTTACATGCACATATTAAGCACAAACTTCACATTTTAAACAAAAATTCTAGTTAATGTTGGACATTTAAATGCATCCTTACTGTTAACAAAGAAGCATGGCACTGATTTGTAATAGTTCACTGTTATAACTACTTTTGAGAACAACATTTGAATAATTGAACTCTGTCTGTAGGTTTGTGACTGCCTCCAAAGTGATTCTGATGGCAAGGGGTCTTCAGAGAATTGTTGCCTGCCATCAGAGAAACCCATCAGTCCATGAACCTGTTCAAAAACTGGTGGACAGCCTGATGTCTGAGATGCAGAAAAGGTTCAGCAAGGTGGAGCAGATTGAGAAGCTTGCTGATTCCACTTGCTTTAGACCCAAGGTTCAAAAAGCAAGCATTTGTGAACAACAAGGCAGCAGATAATACTGTAAAGAGGATCACTTTTAACTGCACAATATTGTTGTTGTTGGTTTGGTTTTATTTAACTTTATTCTTATTTAACTTTTGCTATTTAACTTTATTTATGTCCCTGAGATGTGTATAGTGTTTTGTATATAATGTTATAATACTTTTTTTTTTTTATAAATAAATACTTTGGAAAATTATAACAACATATTGACTGTGTTATACTGTGGCATAAAACAACAACAGCAAATAATATTAATAATAATAATAATAAAAATGTCACATTTTGGACACAATAAGTGCACCATGTAAACATTTTAAGGATTTAATTGTTACTTTTTATTTTAATTGTCAAAATGAGTTTAACATTGACTCTGCCAGCTGTCAGACAGGCAGCTTGGACTGAATGGGTCTTTTTCATTCTAGTTCATCATTCATTCATCATTCATTTGTCACAGGCAGCTTGGGCAGCACAGATTCTCACAGTCCCATTCTCATTCTCAAATGTCATTCATTAGTCTCGTTTTCATTCAACCGACCCGTTCATTTGTCGCGTTCTTGTTCTCAAATCTTGTTCATTAGTCTTGTTCTCGTTCATCCGACTCGTTCATTTGTCTTGTTCTCATTCTCAAATGTCGTTCATTTGTCATGTGACAGCTACATACTCGCTGTCGAGCTGTTAAACAACAATGGCAAGGAGGATGCAGGAGACAAGTCACTTTATTGTGGTGTGTATCTGCTGTCTTAGGTTTTGACATGGTTTTAATTGCTTGTGGTATTTTGTGTTTTATACTTTGTCAGCTGAAACAAACCGTGTTGCCTTCAGTATTTAGTGTTTGAGAACCGTGGCCTTCTTTACAAAGCCCACAGGTGGTCTACAGCGCCACCTACTGTAAAAATGAACAAAATGATTTGTTCAAGATTCGTTCCATTTACTGGTTGAGAGTCAAAGGTCCAGGTCAGTCAAACCAGTCGGTTTTCACATCACTAGTTGAGATATCTTCAACCTATCAACTGAAATGTAGTTCCGGACAAGCAGATGACCCAAAGTCAGCATTGAACAATTAACACAGTATACAATGGATAAATAACATACATTAGCAATACTCTTACATACATACTGTACATATGCATACACTTCTCAGGCTAATGCTAGTTAGCTGCTAGCTCCACATCACATAATA
>JAOXYL010000102.1:0-13207 GCA_028564955.1 Terapon puta | reverse complement strand
ATCTGCTGTAAAAACATGGAAAGGCTCTGAATAATGAGAATGTGAAGATATGTGAAGAACACACACACACACACACACTCACACTCTCTCTCTCTCTCTCTCACACACACACACACACACACACTCTCACACACTCTCTCTCTCACACACACACACACACACTTAATCTCCTTTTATTCTAGTTTGAAATGTCCTTTTTTTCTTTAAGTTGACACCCCCCGACTCATTTAATTTTACTTTCACAGCTCAAACAAACGTTGGGAAAAAGTTATTTTCTGCTCTCACAGTTCGATTAGAAAGTGTCTGAGCTGTGATCTGATCCAGTTTAGCTCTTTAATCTGTTTTCGGTGTGTTTACACGGGTCTGTCTGTCCTTCCTGTCAGAGGATTTTATCAGGTTTTCAAAGGAAATTCTCTGCAGCTTCTTATCAGCTCTGAAAAAAATCGGCCTCTTCCTGTTCTGTCAGTTACTTCCTGTCGTTGAGGCAGAGGAGTAGCTTAAATCTGGAAGTCAGCAACATTACGATTCAGACCCAACATCTTTCAGGAGTCTTTTAGACTTCCCTTCCTTTTTTCTTTATTACTGAGCTCTGCGAGGCTCGATGCTGCCTGTCGTCCACAAGCTGAGATAAACTGACCTCTGGTTTCTATTTGGAGGCTGAGAGCTGATGAGTCCAGACTGTCACAGATAAAGAGACACAAACACTTCAGTCCGTCAGATCACACTCTTCATATCTCAGAGTGAGACTCCATGTTTGGAGATATTTTCACGTCTGCCTCGTCGTTTCATTCACGTCCTATCAAGGTTCAGCCTGAGCTGAAATAAATGTCAGTCTGAGGTTTGTGATGTAAAGTGAAGTATTTGGACACAGCAGGAAGATGTGGTAGTTTTAGAGTGAACATCACAGGATTAAAGAGGTGCTGGATGAAAACTTTCTATCTCATCCACTACATGTAAAAAAGTTTACTGAAGGTCAAACTTAAAACAATTCAAAAACAACAAAAAAGTCAGAGAATAGATTGAAAATTATGTTAAAATATCTTTAGTTGTTTCTTTAGCCTCCAAAATAAATTACTTTTTCCCTTATCTTAGAAAACTGTTCTATTTTATTTTAAACAGTTTTGTTTCTGTCTTTTTCTCATATTTTAGAAAACATACTTTGGACCCATAACTGTTGAGATGGTTAAGATTTGGTGAAACGGTGCTCTTAATAATGTACACTGAATTATAACTTACAAATAAGCTATTGTACCTGCACGCTGCAGGACATCACATTCAAATAAGGAACCATGTATTAACTATAGCTTCAGATAAGTAGAATTGTTTAAATATGTAAGAGGTGATGCAATAAATGGGTAAGAAATAACAGTTTTTATTTTTTAAGTTTAGCTTTTTAAATGAGTCCTAAACTGCTATGGGGGATAATTATACTGTAGAAATGTGGATGAACAGCATGTGAAGCGTCAGTCCTGTGAGGATACAGCAGAATCAGTAGAGCCTAAATGAAGAGGCGTCAGGAGTCTCTATCAGTGGGCAGATAAGCAGCGAGACGTTCCTTCTCCTAAAATGGACTTTAACAGCCAAAGGTCCTGAAACTGCCCTCATGGTCACATCCCAGGACAAATTTAGAGTCTTCGTTTTTTCCTTTCCAGCAGCATCTCCTAATTTGGTCCACGGTGAGTCTTTATAAAAGTCCACCTGCTGCGAAGAGTTTGCAGTTCTGCACTGACGTCTGCAGAGAAAACACTTGTTCTTCGCAGACTGACCTCCCATCCGACTGCTGTGAACTTCCACCCTCAACCATGGGTGATGCTTTGATGGCTGAGTTTGGGAAGGCTGCTCCTTACCTGAGGAAGTCAGAAAAGGAGCGCCTGGAGGCTCAGACCCGACCCTTTGACATCAAGACAGAATGTTTTGTAGTTGATGATAAGGTGGAATACATGAAAGGACAAGTCCAAAACAAAGATGGAGGCATGGTGACTGTCAAGAAGGAGGATGGAACAACGGTGAGTGTAAAGGAGTCAGAGGTCCACCCCCAGAACCCGCCAAAATTTGATAAAATTGAAGACATGGCGATGTTCACTTTCCTCCACGAGCCTGCAGTGCTGTTTAACCTCAAAGAGCGTTACGCTGCCTGGATGATCTACACCTACTCCGGGCTCTTCTGTGTCACCGTTAACCCCTACAAGTGGCTTCCTGTCTATGACGCTGAGGTGGTGGCAGCTTACAGGGGGAAGAAGAGAAGCGAGGCTCCCCCTCATATCTTCTCTATCTCTGATAATGCCTATCAGTACATGCTGACTGACAGGGAGAACCAGTCTGTCCTCATCACCGGAGAATCTGGCGCTGGGAAGACTGTAAACACCAAGAGAGTCATCCAGTACTTCGCCAGCATTGCTGCAGTCGGTGGAGGTGGTAAAAAAGACACGAGCAAGGGGACTCTGGAGGATCAAATCATTCAGGCAAACCCTGCGTTGGAAGCTTTCGGCAATGCCAAAACACTGAGAAACGACAACTCGTCTCGTTTTGGCAAATTCATCCGAATTCATTTTGGTACGAGCGGGAAGCTGTCGTCTGCAGACATTGAAACGTACCTGCTGGAGAAGTCACGTGTGACCTTTCAGCTCAAGGCTGAGAGGAACTACCACATCTTCTACCAGATCCTGTCCAACCAGAAGCCAGAGCTGCTGGACATGCTGCTGATCACCAACAACCCCTATGACTACTCCTACATCTCCCAAGGAGAGGTAACAGTCGCCTCCATCAATGACTCAGAGGAGCTGATGGCCACTGACAGTGCCTTTGATGTACTTGGTTTCACTCCAGATGAGAAGATGGGTGTCTACAAACTCACAGGTGCCATTATGCATTATGGAAACATGAAGTTCAAACAGAAGCAGCGTGAGGAGCAAGCTGAGCCGGATGGGACAGAAGCTGCTGATAAATCGGCTTACCTAATGGGACTGAACTCTGCTGACCTCATCAAAGGCCTCTGCCATCCAAGAGTCAAGGTAGGAAATGAATATGTCACCAAAGGCCAAAGTGTGGACCAAGTCTACTACTCCCTTGGTGCTCTGGCAAAGTCAGTGTATGAAAAGATGTTCAACTGGATGGTGGTGAGAATCAACCAATCTTTGGACACAAAACAGCACCGCCAGTACTTCATCGGGGTGCTGGACATTGCTGGATTTGAGATCTTTGATTTCAACACTTTTGAGCAGCTGTGCATCAACTACACCAATGAGAAACTGCAACAGTTTTTCAACCATCACATGTTTGTTCTAGAACAAGAAGAGTACAAAAAAGAAGGAATTGACTGGGAGTTCATTGACTTTGGGATGGACCTACAAGCATGTATCGACCTCATTGAGAAGCCACTGGGGATCCTGTCAATTCTGGAGGAAGAATGTATGTTTCCCAAAGCCAGTGACCAGACCTTTAAGGCCAAGCTCTATGATAATCATCTGGGCAAAAACAAGATGTTTGAGAAACCGAGGGCTGCAAAGGGAAAAGCAGAGGCTCATTTTGCCCTGGTTCACTATGCTGGCACAGTAGATTATAACATCACCAACTGGTTGGTCAAAAACAAAGACCCCCTGAATGAAACTGTGGTGGGTCTTTACCAGAAATCATCTCTTAAGCTTCTCAGTCTTCTGTTCTCAAGTTATGCAGGAGCTGACGGCAGTGAAAAAGGAGGCGGCAAAGGGGCCAAGAAGAAAGGTTCCTCATTCCAGACTGTGTCAGCACTTCACAGAGAAAACCTGAACAAGCTGATGAACAACCTGAAGACCACACATCCCCACTTTGTCCGCTGTCTGATTCCTAATGAGAAGAAAACTCCGGGCGTCATGGACAACTGCCTTGTGATGCACCAGCTGCGCTGTAATGGTGTCCTGGAAGGAATAAGAATCTGCAGAAAGGGTTTCCCAAACAGGGTGCTCTACGGCGACTTCAAACAACGGTACAGGATTCTGAATGCCTCTGCCATCCCTGAGGGCCAGTTCATTGATTGCAAGAAGAGTGCAGAGAAATTGCTGGGATCTCTGGACATTGACCACACTCAGTACAGGTTTGGCCACACCAAGGTCTTTTTTAAAGCTGGCCTGCTGGGGACACTGGAGGAGATGCGAGATGAGCAACTCTCTCGAATCATCACCAGGATCCAGGCTAATGCCCGGGCAATCCTCATGAGGGCACAGTTTGCTAAGCTGGTGGAGCGCAGAGATGCCCTAATGGTCATCCAGTGGAACCTTCGGTCTTTTCTGGGTGTGAAGAACTGGCCGTGGATGAAGCTCTTCTTTAAGATCAAACCCCTTCTGAAGAGTGCTGAGTCTGAGAAAGAGATGGCCAACATGAAGGATGAGTTCAACAAGCTGAAAGAAGCTTTAGAGAAATCAGAAGCAAGACGGAAGGAACTGGAGGAGAAATTAGTGACTGTTCTCCAAGAGAAGAATGACCTGACTCTGCAAATTCAGTCGGAGCAAGATACACTAACAGATGCTGAAGAACGCTGTGAACAGCTTATAAAGAGTAAAATACAACTGGAGGCCAAGCTGAAAGAGATGACAGAAAGACTGGAAGATGAAGAGGAGCTGAATGCAGATCTCACAGCCAAAAAACGGAAGCTTGAAGATGAATGCTCAGAGTTAAAGAAAGATATAGATGATCTGGAGCTGACTTTGGCCAAGGTTGAGAAAGAAAAACATGCCACAGAGAATAAGGTAAAAAACCTGACAGAGGAGATGGCTTCTCAGGATGAAAACATCATGAAGTTAACCAAAGAAAAGAAAGCACTACAGGAGGCTCACCAGCAGACACTGGATGACCTTCAGAGTGAAGAAGACAAAGCCAACAGCTTGACCAAAGCCAAGGCTAAGCTGGAGCAACAGGTGGATGATCTCGAGGGCTCATTGGAGCAAGAGAAGAAAGTCAGAATGGATCTTGAGCGCTCGAAGAGGAAACTTGAGGGAGACCTGAAACTGAACCAGGAAACGTTGATGGACCTAGAAAATGACAAGCAGCAGCTAGAGGAAAAACTGAAAAAAAAGGACTTTGAAGTTGTCCAAATAAATTCAAGACTTGAAGATGAGCAGCTTGCTTCAGTCCAGCTTCAGAAGAAGCTGAAAGAAAATCAGGCAAGAATTGAAGAGCTGGAGGAGGAGCTGGATGCTGAACGTGCAGCCCGGGCCAAAGTCGAGAAGCAGCGCTCTGATCTTTCCCGTGAGCTGGAGGACATCAGCGAGCGTCTGGAGGAGGCAGGTGGAGCAACATCAGCACAGGTGGAGTTGAATAAGAAGAGAGATGCTGAATTTCAAAAGCTGCGTCGGGAGTTGGAGGAATCGACCCTCCAGCACGAGTCAACTGCTGCCTCCCTGAGGAAGAAACACGCTGACAGTGTGGCTGAACTGGGTGAACAGATTGATAACCTCCAGCGTGTGAAGCAAAAGCTAGAAAAAGAAAAGAGTGAGCTGAAGCTGGAGCTGGATGACTTGTCTTCTAACATGGAGAGTGTGGTAAAAGCCAAGTCAAACATTGAGAAGATGTGTCGTTCAATGGAAGACAACATGAATGAGTACAAGAGTAAATATGAAGAAGCTCAACGCACAATCAACGACCTCACTACTCAGAGGGCCAAGCTCCTCACTGAAAATGGTGAATTTGGACGTCAGCTGGAGGAGAAGGAGTGTTTGATTTCACAGCTGACCAGAGGGAAGAACTCGTACAACCAGCAGGTAGAAGATCTACGCAGACAGCTTGAAGAGGAAGTCAAGGCCAAGAATGCCCTCGCCCATGCCGTCCAATCTGCTCGTCATGATTGTGATCTGCTTCGAGAGCAGTTTGAAGAGGAGCAGGAGGCCAAAGCTGAGCTGCAGAGAGCTCTGTCCAAATCCAACACAGAAGTTGCAGCATGGAGGACAAAATATGAAACCGATGGAATCCAGAGAACAGAGGAACTGGAAGAAGCAAAGAAGAAGCTGGTTCAAAGACTGCAAGAGGCTGAGGAGGCCATCGAGGCTGTGAATGCAAAGTGTTCATCCCTTGAGAAGACTAAGCACCGCCTCCAAAATGAGATTGAGGACCTGATGCTAGACCTTGAGAGATCCAATGCAGCATCTGCAGCCCTGGATAAGAAGCAAAGGGCATTTGACAAAGTCATGGCAGAGTGGAAGCAAAAATTTGAGGAGTCACAGTGTGAGTTGGAGGCTTCTCAGAAGGAAGGTCGGTCTCTGAGCACTGAACTTTTCAAACTGAGGAATGCCTACGAGGAGTCGCTAGATCAGCTTGAGACGATGAAGAGGGAGAACAAGAACCTCCAGGAGGAGATCTCTGATCTCACCGACCAGCTGGGGGAGGGAGGCAGGAGCGCTCATGAGCTGGAGAAGATCCGGAAGCAGCTTGAGCAAGAAAAAGCAGAACTTCAGTCAGCACTGGAGGAGGCAGAAGGTTCTCTGGAACATGAAGAGAGCAAAATCCTCCGAGCCCAGCTGGAGTTCAACCAAGTGAAGGCTGACATGGAGCGCAAGCTGGCTGAGAAAGACGAAGAAACGGAGCAGGCAAAAAGGAACTACCAACGGATGCTGGACTCTCTGCAGTCCTCTCTGGAGTCTGAAACCAGGAGCCGCAATGAGGCTCTGAGAGTCAAGAAGAAGATGGAGGGTGACCTCAACGAGATGGAGATCCAGCTCAGCCAAGCTAACCGGCAGGCAGCTGACGCCCAGAAACAGCTCAAGAGCCTTCAGGCGTTCTTGAAGGACTCCCAGATGCAACTGGATGATGCCCAACATGGCAACGATGATCTAAAAGAGAACATCGCTCTCCTGGAACGCCGAAACAACCTGATCCAGGCGGAGCTGGAAGAAGTGAGGGCCGCCCTCGAGCAAACAGAGAGGAGTCGGAAACTGGCTGAACAGGAGCTGACCGATGCTACAGAGCGCATGCAGCTCCTGCACTCCCAGAACACCAGCTTGATCAACCAGAAGAAGAAGCACGAAGCAGATCTCCTCCACCTGCAGAGTGAGATGGAGGAGGCCATACAGGAGAACCGCAATGCTGAGGAGAAGGCAAAGAAGGCCATCACAGATGCAGCTATGATGGCAGAAGAGCTCAAGAAGGAACAGGACACCAGCGCACATCTGGAGCGTATGAAGAAGAACATGGAGCAGACCATCAAAGACCTGCAGCACCGCCTCGATGAGGCGGAGCAGATCGCCATGAAGGGGGGCAAGAAACAACTCCAGAAACTGGAGGCTCGCATCAAAGAGCTGGAGAACGAGCTGGAGGCCGAGCAAAGGAGGGGAACCGAATCTATCAAGGGAATTCGCAAGTATGAACGACGTATCAAGGAGCTCACTTACCAGACTGAAGAAGACTGTAAGAACATGGCTCGCCTGCAGGACCTGGTGGACAAGCTGCAGCTGAAGGTCAAATCCTACAAACATGCAGCTGAGGAGGCCGAGGAGGCGGCAAACGTCAACATGGCCAAATTTCGCAAACTGCAGCATGAGCTGGAGGAGGCAGAGGAAAGGGCCGACATCGCAGAGTCACAGGTGAACAAGCTGAGGGCGAAGACCAGGGACGGGTCCTCCAAGAAGGGCCTGGACGACTGAGGAGACCCAGAGAATCAGAATCACAGGTGTGTGGAGACAAATATCCAGTCTGACATGAAGAAACACAGAACAGTGTCACTGACGCCAATGATGAGTTTTATTTTTACATTTTAATGATTCATAAATTAGCAAAAGACAGAAATGACTCAAACAAGCTGAACTTAAAGTTCACTTACTGGGTTTGCACCTGGTCTTCATCAGTGGGTGTGGATATATGTTAATATATGTTAATAGTTTGTGAATGTGTTTTGATCGGCAGGTGTTCTGGTTCCCGGTTGATGAAGAGGAGCATCTGAAACCAACAGAAGAGTTTTTCTGTCATCGTTACAAGAAGAAAACTGTAGTTTTAGAACTTATTATAAATTGTTAGTCACTTAAAAGAGTAGACGAGGAGTTTTCAGCACAGATACACTTCCTGGTTTGGTAGATCAAACTATAGAAAACTGTCTCTGAAGGTTTCCTGTGGAGGTTCTGATCATGAAAGTGTGTCAGGACATTCGTGGACAGTTCAGGTTCTCTGAAAGCTGAGGAAGCTTTTATGGAGACACAGTGAGTTTCTCATCATCTCCATCCATCCTGTCCCCCTGAGGGCCCAGCCCCCCAGTTTGAGAACCGCTGGGTTAACTGAAGGTCGGCCAGCTGTTGCCGTGGTAACCTCCAGGTAACTCCAGGAGTTTTTTAGGACGTCTAATGGCCAGTGAGAGTTTACAAACCTCTGCTCTAACATCTCATCAGTTTATTTACAGGATGTACGGCGGTTACTGCACATGTGATGTATAATAATACACAGAGACTTTATATATTATATGTGGAGTAAACAGTAAATACTGATATACAGGCTGAAGGACAAAGTATTTATCAGTCACATTTACACTGATCCTGAAAACCCTCGTCCACTTTTAGATTATAATCACATGTGTTTGAGTTGAATCTTTCAACCACTAATGAACGTTTCACTCAGCCTGTCAAAATAAAAGAAAATTTAAAAAATGTCTGTGAGCTGTTTGTTCAACCTTCACCTGATCAGAAACTTTTTAAAACCAGAGACTTACTCTAACTGAGAGACGAAAACACCATCAAACAAAAATATTCAATAAACTGACCTTTAATTTGAAGAGATGCATAAAGTGATTCAGAAAAAATACCAAGGAAAGAAAAAAGCAGATGAAATGAAATGAAACATTCAAAGTTTTCTGTCCTTTGCTGAAACAGGAACCACGAGAGGAAATGGAAATCAAAGATTTTCACATTAAAACCACAGCTGACAGTTTTAAAAAAGTTTTAAATAAAAAACATAATTTCCTGTTGACGGTTAACACAAAGTCCAAAACACACTTTGAAGTACTTTTACTTTTTACTTTCTTTTAATCAGTTTTTTTTATTTCTGCTGCTGAACACGACCTGACGGATTAATGATATAATAATAATTTATATGAATTATTCATATGATTTACAACTAAGTTATTAATGTTACAGTTAACGTTTTCATATTAATTACAGTTAAAAAATAATATTATTTACAGTTAAATGATTAATGTTAGTTACAGTTGATTTATTAATATATTTTAGATTATTCGTGGTATTTAAAGTTTACAGATTACAGATTACATTTACAGATGATCAATATTATTGTTAAGTTATTAAGTTAAAATCACACTTTGTCACTTTGTTTTCAATCTTTCAGACTCTTTAAAAAGTACCACCAGACTTTTATTGTGAAAACCGGGAGGGGGGGGGCAGCTGCCTTATAAACAGCTGGAGTCCAGCTGCGGGTCCACTTCAGGACGGACCGGGGTCCGCAGCGCCATGCGGGACCCGCGGAGCTGGACTCCGGTTCTCGGGCCGGCGGAGCGGGTCCGGCCAGCCCCCCCCGGCGTGGCGGCCCGGAGGAGGTGGGTCAGACTGGCCACGGTGCTGGTCTACGTCCTGTCCGTGTCCCTGGCCGCCGCCGTCCTCGCTGTTTATTACGGACTCATCTGGAGACCCGCAGCCGGACCGTCCCGGACCGGGATGAGGACCGATGCTGGGCCAGAGGAAGACCAGCAGACCTGCGGCGAGACCCGGACTCGGACTCTCGGTACCGGATCAGCCGCCCCGGACCCTCCGGCCCCCTCCCCGGCCCGGACCACCGCAGACCCCCCCGCTGTGACCGCGGAGGACCCGTCCAACCTGCCCACACACCGGGACCCGGGGCCTGATGTGGGCTGGACGGATTCGGACTCCTCCGGGTCCGGGTCGGACCGAAGCTGGTGATGATGTGGACCAGATACTGATCCGGGTCTAATGTGGACCAGATACTGATCCGGAACTGATGCGAATCACTTTATTACTTTATCAGTCTGTTTATTATTATTATTATTATTATTATTATTATTATTATTATTTGTTGTTGTTGTTGTTGTTCTGAAACATCGTTATGATTAAATATTATCATTTATATTATTAAAGACAAACTTTATTTTCTTGTTTATCATCTTAAAGTCAGTTTCTTCTCGTGTTTCTGTTTTTCGTTAAAATGGTTAAAACATTTAAAGGAACATTTCAACAATAAATCTCTTTTTCTCTGAAGTGAAAAAGGTGTTTGAGCTCTTCAATGATCATTTTAATTATAACAGGAAATATGTGAAGTATTTAAATTATCTTTCTGAATCTAAAAACTGAATCAAACGGATCTTTCAGTTTGATTTCATGAGAAGGACTCGTCAGGTCTCTCAGTCCACAATGATCCGGGTCAGTCCACAATGATCCAGGTCAGTCCACAATGGTCCAGATCAGTCCACAATGGTCCAGATCAGTCCACAATGATCCAGGTCAGTCTGAGTCCAGTTTGTGTTAATCTGGTAAAAAACTTCACTCCTGTTTCCTGTTTAATGTTTCCTGTTTACTTCCTGCTGAGGAAACGTGTGTGTGTTGGCAGAAGAAAGTAAAGTAACTGAGTACTGATGTACTAAAGTACTAAACAGTCTGTGAATATTCTGACTCATCCAGGTCACAGTTAACTAAGGAAAATGAAGTCTGGACGTATTTGTTTCTCAGAAAGCTTCATCAGCAGAGTATTTACAGTTTATGAGTCAGATTACTGAAGTAACTGATTACTTCTCTCTGTTCTGTTTTAGGGTGGAAGTTTTCGATTTGATCTTTTCTTTTCTTTGTTACACGATGACGTCTTTAGACAACCAATCAGATCAGTAAACAGGAAGTAACAACAACAACAAAGCGTGGGAAACTTTTATTTCTTTGAGCCGCTCAGAAACCGTTTCCTGCTCGACTTTTCAAAACAAAGCTGTTTATTCGTGCGTCTCATTAATGTTTTGTAATCAGAGATCTGAAAGTTAGAACACAGAGGGAAATAATCACGTTAATGTTATTTAACAGTTTTCTTCTATTTTGATGTAAAACATTTTAAACGAGCTCCTGGTGGATCCGATCTGACCCGAGTCCCTGTAGAAACCCCGTCTGGTCTCTACATGGGGAAGACCAGGAAGCCGCTGAAGGTGCTCAGCCGGCTCTGATCGAAGACGCTCTGTCCGGCCCAGAGCACCACGGAGAGCCGGTCCCCCTCCTCCAGGACCAGGGTCATCCCGTTGGACCCGCTGCCGTGGGACCCTCTGGTGTCGTAGACCGCGAACATGTTCACCCCGTTCTTCAGCAGCGCTGCGTTCGTGGACCCCGAGTCCCCCACACAGCCGGTGAACCGGATGTAGTAGAGTCCCTTCAGGGGGGCGGTGAAGACGCCTGCAGTCAGAGACCAGGACTCAGCCGACATGCTGGACTACGCAAAGCTTATTCAACATGAACTCGATTCTCTGACTGACATCAAACTGTCTCACCTCCAGACCAGGTCAGACCAGGTCAGACCAGGTCAGACCAGACCAGATCAGTCCAGACCAGGTCAGGTCAGACCAGATCAGACCAGGTCAGACCAGGTCAGACCAGACCAGGTCAGACCAGGTCAGGTCAGGTCAGGTCAGTCCAGATCAGACCAGATCAGATCAGATCAGATCAGATCAGATCAGATCAGACCAGACCAGGTCAGACCAGACCAGACCAGACCAGACCAGACCAGATCAGTCCAGATCAGATCAGATCAGATCAGACCAGGTCAGACCAGGTCAGACCAGACCAGACTAGATCAGACCAGACCAGACTAGATCAGACCAGACCAGGTCAGACCAGGTCAGGTCAGACCAGGTCAGGTCAGACCAGACCAGGTCAGACCAGGTCAGACCAGACCAGACCAGACCAGACCAGGTCAGACCAGGTCAGGTCAGACCAGACCAGGTCAGACCAGGTCAGACCAGACCAGACCAGGTCAGACCAGACCAGACCAGACCAGGTCAGACCAGGTCAGACCAGGTCAGACCAGACCAGACCAGGTCAGACCAGGTCAGTCCAGATCAGACCAGATGAGATCAGACCAGGTCAGGTCAGACCAGGTCAGACCAGGTCAGTCCAGACCAGGTCAGACCAGACCAGATCAGACCAGACCAGGTCAGACCAGACCAGACCAGGTCAGATCAGACCAGATCAGACCAGACCAGGTCAGACCACGTCAGTCCAGATCAGATCAGGTCAGACCAGACCAGACCAGACCAGGTCAGACCAGACCAGATCAGACCAGACCAGACCAGATCCGATCAGATCAGACCAGGTCAGACCACACCTGTCCAGGTGAGCTGTACCTGTGTCGGGGTTGTAGGCGTTTCCGACGTTGGTGGTCACTTTCTTGAACACCAGAGCAGTTTCAGTTTCAAAAGGTCCGTGATGGGTCCAGTCCTCAGTGGTGACGAGCGAGGCCGCGAACGCCACCTGAGATTTACCTGCAGGACGACACGTGTCATTTCACTCTGCAGCTGCTAACACATGCTAACACATGCTAGCTCAGGCTAGCTCAGGATAACATGCTAACACATGCTAACACATGATAACACATGCTAGCTCAGGCTAACATGCTAACACATGCTAGCTCAGGCTAACATGCTAACACATACTAGCTCAGGCTAACATGCTAACACATGCTAATACAAGCTAGAAAAAGATAAAGGGGTCCATACATGCTACATGCTACATGCGTTTGTAACGTGGTTTTACTTCCTGTTCTTTGATTAATCTTTGTGAATGTGCACCTTCAATATAAATGTTTGTTCCCTCTGTACAATAAAATATGTTATTTTATGAATGGTGGATAAAGATTGTTGATAACTGAGTGACAGTAGAGATATTCAGTTTCACTACAGATGTGTTAAATCTGAATCGCTGACAGCACTTTTAAAGGATGAAATCATATATAATGTGTATGTATATCACTAACTAACATTTATTAAAAAACTCTACTAAAGTACAGAATTGAGGTACTTGAGTGTTTTAATCTGATGATTCACTCTACTTCAGCCCGGTCCTTTAATCAATAACAAACTCTCCTGATGATCTTTCAATTGTCGTCGTAATTTTTTTTATCTCCACAGACGTTTCAGGTTTTCTTCTTCTCTGAGTAACGTGAATGATGAATGTGAATAATGTGAATTTACTTTACTGAGAGGACTTTACTTTAACTTTACTGAGAGGACTTTACTTTAACTTTACTGAGAGGACTTTACTTT
>JAOXYL010000100.1:27888973-27904427 GCA_028564955.1 Terapon puta | reverse complement strand
CGCGATCTCTTTCTTTCTGTCATATATATATATATATATATATATATATATATATATATATATATATACACACACACACACACACACTATCATAGGGCATATAATAAATATTTGTTGGTTTGGAATGGTATTGATTAAAATTGAAATTACTGTCAATAAATTCTATTTATGTTAAATGGTCATTATCTGTGGTTACTGTGCATATATTTCTTGTATTAACAGCTGGATTGTGGGTCAGTGCTCGGAGTCAAACCTTCATGGTCCAGTCGTAAGTGGACCATTTGAGACTGTTTCCTTGGTTATTGGTCCCTGGTAACAGAGTGCCCTGTAATCTTATTTAATAATTGGGAATATAACAAGTATTCTAGTATTCTATTCTATTAGAGCTAGAAGTAAATCACCAGATCAGCTCCTCTTAGTGCACAAGACTGGTGAGGGTTACCCAACCAGACATTGTGTTGATTGACAAACATCAGATGAAGGCAGTGGTGATAGATGTAGCAATCCTGTGTGAGAGCAACACCAGAAAGAAGGAACATAGAGTTGGCAGCTGGAACTAACTGTCCCAATCAATATTATCATTTAGAATGTATATGACCTAAAATATAATTTACAATTTTCCAGCTAACAAAACAAATCTTCATACTCTGATGACAATTCTACATATCATAGATATTACTGGATAATCAAACAAAATGTGATCTCTGCTGTTATTAGATTGTTTAGCTTTATTAGTGAACTGGACTGAAAGTTTATCAATTGGTTGTCATCAAAATAAAATGTTATTCTTTACTTTATTTAGATTTTAGTTTTACAAAACACTGAGGTGACACAGCAGCTGAATAACTTATTGGTCACAGTGACTCGGTAACTACTATTACGGTACTAATAAGGTGTTTTGTCATAGGACCTCTGTTATTCATCCATGGCATTGTTGGTCATAGAGCATTATCTTAAAGACATCATAATTTGCACTACACATGACAGTAGCTCAGTCCATGGGGGGACTTGGCTTGGGAACTAGGAGGTTGCTGGTTCAAGTCTCCACGATTTCCATGGAGGTGGACTGGTAGCTGGAGAGGTGCCAGTTCACCTTCTGAGCTCTGCCAAGGTTCCCTTGAGCAAGCCATCGAACTCCAAACCTGCACGGGGCACTCTGAGAACGTATCTGCATGTGCATGTGTGTGAACTTCCTGTATATAAAGTGTGTAAAACCAACAGAGTGAAAATACATGAATTTTCCCCAATGTGGAATTGATAAAAGTTTCCTCTTTCTTCTTATCATAGGATTCATGTAGATTTTAAAATTAAACTCATTCGTGATCCATCATGACCTTAAAGGAAGCCTCTGTCTTCATTATGTTTCTCCACACAGGGTTTTCCTTTGCCAGCAATACAACAACAATACAGCACATGACTGCTGCCTGTCATTACCTTGAGGACAATTTCTGCTGTGAACACTGAAGTGAAGACTATATCAGCATAAGCCAGCACCTAAAAATGTCACATAATATAATTAAAACATTTACTAAAACATGAATGAAAACTAAAATTTTTCAATTATAGTGTAAGTTAAAGATTTAATATTCAATGGGATGGGCATATTACCTTGTTCCTGAATGACATTGGGTCAATAGGGTCCTCAGCAGCCAAAGAAATAGATGACAACAGGATGAAAAGGAGGATGATGTTGGTGAAAGTAGTTGCATTGATTATGCGATGGCAGAGCTTCCGGAACCTGAAATAGTTGACAGAGCTGTGTGAGATGCAAGCAGACATGGGTCCATTTCAAAGTTGAGACAGGTGACCACAGCAAATTGTACATTTACACATAAGTTAAGAGATGCTACTTCAGAGCAGTTTCATATATTGACCATAAAACTGTAAGCATATACAGTGGGGAAAAAAAGTATTTCACTCAGCAAGAAGATCAGAGAGGCCTGTAATTTTTGTCATGGGTATTCCTCAACTAGACAAAATGAGAAAAATATCCAGAAAAACACATTGTCTGATTGTATGAGTTTATTTGCAAATTATGGTGGAAAATAAGTATTTGGTCAATAACAAAAGTTATTCTCAGTACTTTGTTGTATGCACTTTGTTGGCAATGACAGAAGTCAAATGTTTTCTGTAAGTCTTCACAAGGTTTTCACACACCGTTGCTGGTATTTTGGCCCATTACTTCATACAGATCTCCTCCAGAGCAGTGATTTTTTGGGTCACTGGGCAACATGGATTTTCAACTCCTTCCAAAGATTTTCTTTGGGATTGAGATCTGGAGACTGGCTAGGCCGTTCCAGGACCTTGAAATGCTTCTTACAAAGCCAATTTTTCGTTGTCCAGATGCTGTTCTATTGGCCTGTCAACTGGGGCTGTACAGTGCTGGTGTGCGTTCTACCCTGAATACCAGCTGGCTGAAGCCCACCATCCACAGAACTTGCCATAGTGGCCATTGCCTCTAATTGAGGTCCTGTTTGAGTGTACTGGCATGAACCTCATAGGGCCATTTCACCAGAGTGCATAGAGATATCATTTCGTGCTAGTTTTGTTGAGCTATGCCACACAGTATCCAGAAGCAGTAGCCCTGTGCAACTTTTCTGCAAGGAGTGTTGCACAGGTACTGTTTCAACTAAATGCAAATTGGCAACATTTGGTTGCAGCATTATTCCTGCCTTAAGGGTGATCAAAGTGCAGTAAACTATCTAACTTTTTTCTGTTATTGTTGTTACACTATTATATTATTAAAATCCAAAGCCACGGTTCTTGACCAGAAAAGGGTGCCATTCCCTCTCCAGGAGGGTGGAGAGGTCCTATCTCAAGTAGATGAGTTCAAGTATCTCAGGGTCTTGTTCAAGAGTGAGGAAAAGATGGTGCGTGAGATTGACAGGCAGATTGGTGCAGTGTCCACAGTTATGTGGACAGTGTACCAGACCGTCGTCCTATGGTTGTGAATTTTGGATAGAGACGGAAAGGACAAGATTGCAGATACGAGCAGCAGAAATGAGTCAGCTGCGGTGGCTCAGGCATTTATTACAGATGCCCTATGGATGCCTCCCAAGGGAGGTGTTCCACACATTTCCCACTGGGAAGAACCCTCAGGGAAGATCTAGGACACACTGGAGAGACTATGTCTCTTGGGAACATACCACAGTCCCCTGGAAGAGCTGGAGGAAGTGTCTGGGGTGAGGGAAGTCTGGAAATCTTTGCTCAGACTGAAGACTGGTTGTCCAGGACAGGGACAATAACCACATTATTCCTCTTGAATCTGAGGCTCAACTCTCAGTCGAATTCTCCTCTCCAGTACCCTGGCATAGACCTTCCCGGGGAGGCTGAGAAGTAGAATCTATAGTAAGTAGACCGACAGGTGGGTTGTTGCAGCCTCTGCAGTTATGTGGTCGGTATACTGGACTAACGTGGTGAAGGAGGAGCTAATTCAAAAGGCAAAGCTCTGGATTTACCAGTCAGTCTCTGCTCCCACTCACATTTGGTTGATTCTTTTGTCAATTCAGACAAAATACCGTTGTGTTTTTTTCACTGAATTTGACTTGCTTTAGCCACAAATGAAGGTCTGTCTCAAGAGTTGCTAAACACTCTCCTTGTAGCTAACTAGTCTTTTTATATAATTAGTAACCATCAACTGCATCCTACTTTCAATCTGTGTGCTATCAATACATGTTCATTACCAACAAACACAAGCTTTATCAGCACAAACAATCAACACCAACAATCATAAGCTTTATACTTATTCTGTGGTCCAAAGATGAAAAATGAGCTGGCTTCTGGCATTGGCACTGCTTCCTCCTTCAACTGCAGATCTGCCATTGGACGAGGTCTGGGGCTTTCTGGGATCTCAGGGTCCTCCTCCTCATCATCCCCTAACCAACAGAAAGAAGATGGGTTTAGCAAAGGCCTTTGTCACCTCTGAGTTTAGAATAATGTGATTATCAATACAGTATTGGAAATTACCAGGGAAGTCTGCTGGAGGGAAAGGGTCTTTGATCTCATTGACATTGGACTCAAACTCATCAATTTTGAGCTGCAAATTTCAAAACAGAATCGTTTTAAAGTAAGAAAGAGCAAAATGGCAAAGTGTTTTTTTATTTGTATAGTATATAGTCTTGATTACTACACCTTGGCAGTTGTAGGGATGCCCTCTACTCCCTTGGCTCTTTGCTCAGCAAGCTTCTTTGCTAGATTAGCTTTTTCTTCTGATGCTTTGTCAGGCAAGTTGGCTCTACAAATCAACAAAGGAGAATTGATTCAATTAATTGTTGGCCTCTGGTGTTAAAGTAACATCCAGCATTTTACAATCATAAATCGCTGCACAGCAGAGCAGTGACAAGATGCAGATGTTTCTTGGTCCGGTGGCCTCCATAGTTGCTTCGCGTTCATGTTGCATATCAAATGATGTTGCTGGAGTTTTGGCTGCGTTGCTGTGACAACCTACCCCCACTGAGTACTCTATTGTAATGGGAAGTGACAGAAACTGACTCGAGGTGAGGCGATGACCCAGCGCAGGCAAACAGCCATCCCTTCCTGCAGCCACCCTACCATCCCACGGTGCTGGTCACGGACCCACGTGACACACTTGGGGGGTAGAAGCAGCGAAGGCGTGGGATGTGGGATGGGGGATGAGGAGGTTGCATATCTGTTTATATGTAGAGGAGTGTGTGTGTGTGTGTGTGCGTGCATGTGTATGCCTCGGGAGTCCCTTCGCCTGGCACACAATCATGGTGTCTCAGTCCACTGGATCACACAGCAAGTTGCCAGGAGGCAACCTTGTTCGGGTCCCAGGCAGAATCAACAATCAACAGGTGTCCATGAGGGAATTGGGAGAGGAATGCGAGTGTCTCACCACAATGTTCTCCTGGGGAAGTTTGTTTCAGCAGTGGCCTTGGTCGAGGCCAGTGCCGGTTTAGGGAGGCAAAAGCAGATAAGATAGGTAATGTTTGGGCTTGGGACGAGTAGTCTCATTCCAATTTACTCTGTAAGTTTGGACAGCAGTGCGGAGAGAGTCTCTCAAAAGTATGAGAAAGTGCAGTACTGTACTATACTAAGTTTCTGTATGGGAACTGTGTCTGTGGTCAGAACCATCTGGGTTTTTCCAAATCAGAAACCCTGGATGACCACTTAGGTCTGCTTTCTTCTCAGGAACCACGGCGCTGCCTTCAGGTTAGGTATCAGAGCTCTTTACAGCTCATGCTGACCTGAAAAAAGGAATTAAAAAAGCCAAACTGGACTATGAGATAAAGAGTCCCACCTCATCAGCAATAGACCGCACGAGGTGTAGCAGGGTCCACAGAGTCTACACCAATTTCATAGGGCATGATGTGACACCATGACAGCATGTCACTGGCTGAGGAGCTCAATTGTCAAAAAAACCTGTCACCCTCACACCAGTAATTATGAAGTGCTTCAAAAGACTGGTCCTACAGCACATCAAAGACTACCCCCCACCCCCACCCCACACTGACCTTCTTATCGTCCATTGAAGTTCACAGTACTTAGTCCAGATTTCTCTTGAGATGTGCATACTAATTTCCTTTTCCCATTTTCCTTTATGTCGGTGTTGCGTGTTGTGAGCTGTTTTGTGAGTATTGGGTACAAGTGTACTGTCCCCTTTCCCCCCTCTCTATTTTCTTCAGGGGCTGGTGCCAGTGATTACAGAGTGAACACAGGTGAAATTCACTCTGCTCAGCTCCTCCTCCGTATAAAAGCCCAGGGAGGAAACTTGTGTCTCTCTCTCTCTCTTTGCATTCGGCAGTTGATCATGTGGGGTGTGTGTGCGTGCTTCCTACAGTCCATTTTGGTGAGTTTTGCTCCTTTCAGGCCTAAAAAGGAGGGTGGTGGTTGGGTACCCCTTCAGTTTATCTGGAAGGTGGGTTTTCTGTTAGCTGACATTAATTTGGTTTCTTTGTTTTCTTTGTTCTTATTGTGCGGCCTCTGCCTTTTTGAGCAAGCTTGTTTTCAGTTTATTGCCTTTTGGTTGTTTTTATTATGAATAAACTCCACTATCGCCCTCAAGTGTCTCCCACTCTTCTTTCGACCCAATTAACAACATTTGTTACTCCCTGTCACCCATTGGGATGTAACAGTAGGATATACTTGTAGCTTTAACCTCTTGAAGTCCCTTATACATCCTTGTAATTACTTTAAGATTCAACTTCAACTTCCAACGTTAGCCAATCGCCTTCCGTGGCAAAGCCGCCAAAGAGGAAGTTAATTCATATCTTCATAGCTTTGACTCCCAAAGACCAGATTTGGTCATACCCCTCAAGACTCTCGCCAAAGCACACTCACACACAAGAATTGGTGTCATTTGGCCACTTGGGGGGCCCTGTAATTAGCAAAATGTCCCTTTTTGTCTCAACGTATTTAGATTTTAAACTAAATTTTCATGTCTGCTGATACTATTGTCAAAGACTAATGTCAGACCAACCCACTTTTGTCCCTTTTAGGGAAGTTTTAACGTTATCGCAAGTATCCGAAAAATTTACTGCGGTCACACATTTTGTCTGATTTTCACAAAAATGGGCAGAGACTAATGTCAGACCAATCCACACAAAATTTACTTGATGGATTTTTCAATTTGGTGTCATTCGGCCACTCAGGGGCGCTGCAGCTACCAAAAGTCATTTGCTGTCTCATATCACTTGATGTCTTTAGACTGAGAACAGCCTTTGTCTTGATGTGACAGCATTACATGTCTGAATTTGTCTGATCTACTTAGACCCCCCTCATTGCTGCTTGCAGCTATATTGATATCTGTTTTACTTTTTAAACCTGATAATTATGACCTCTCTGTTTTATTTTAGTGCCTTTGTCAAGCACTTTGTAACATCAGTTTTCTATAAATACGGATTGTTTTTATTATTCTTGTGTGATGATAAATTAATGAATGCTTTCACTTTACCTTAGTGCTTTCTTGCGCTTTTTCTCCTCTGCTTTCTCTTTCTGTGCCAAAGTCAGAGACTCGGCCTCTGCCAAATTATCAACAGCAATGGCCAGGAAGACGTTTAGAAGTATGACTGAATGACAGGTCATGGAAAGATTCTGATTTTGAATTGAATCAAGCTGCCATGTGAGAGAGAGACCAAGTGACCATGGTCTCTCTCTCTCTCTCTCTGTTTCTCTCTCTCATTTTCTCAAAAAGGATACAATTTCCACAGACAAAGAGGATGATGAAGTAAATGCTGACTAGGATTCCAGGCATGCTAGGTCCTCCATGAGCCATGATGCCATCATACATAACAGCATTCCAGTCCTCACCTGTCAGGATCTGAAACACACAATTCATGGGATCCTCTTTGATCATTAAATCACATTAAATGGTAAATGTTATTACAAAAATGTGGGTTTTTTTCATGAAATGGTGATTCATGGTTTCGAATACTCATAAACCTGTCAGCTTCAGGAGCCACTACTATGCTTATACAGTACTGATTAATATTTTCCAACTGCAGTCTACCATTAGCAGTAGGGGGAGAGGAATTCTAATAATTCTACGCAACAGATTTTGCATAGTAGCTTCACTGCACTATTTATATTTCAACCAGAACTGTTTTGACTGAACCCATTACACATGTTTAGGGTTTCGAGTTAGTGGACAACAAAATGCCCTCTCATACCTGGAACACAGTGATGAGGGCTTGGGGGAAGCTGTCAAAGGTGCTGCGGGGTTTGGTTTGGTTGGGAAAGTTAAACTTCCCCCCGAACACCTGCATACCCAGCAGGGAGAAGATGACAATGAAAAGGAAAAGGAGCAGCAACAAGCAGGCAATGGAACGGACCGAGTTCAAGAGGGAAGCTACCAGATTGCTCAGAGATGTCCAGTATCTGGGGCAAACAACATGAATTTCAACACCATCAGTTAATGCATCAGTTACATTCAATCATTTATATTTAAATGTATTGTTTTGTAACTACATAGTTTGTAGAGAATGTCTGACAGATTCATTTTCAATTGGTAAACATTTCAAGGAGACCATCACTGTGCCACTTGAATAATACAAAATAAAGAGTTTATTTTTGATCAAAAATGTTTGTATTGAATGAATGCTTTGACTGACTGTTTTGGAAAATGACCTTACTGCAAACTGTATGCAAATTGCACATATTAGCTATGTTTACTGAGAAGTATTTTACCTGGTGACTTTAAGCAGGCGAAGCAGGCGTATGCAGCGCAGCACAGAAATGCCCATGACTGACATGATGCCCATGTGGACAAGGATGAGCTCCATAATGCCAGTGGAAACCACAAAACAGTCAAAGCGATTGAAGAGAGACATGAAGTAAGAGGGCAAGCCGAGAGCATACATCTTCATGAACATCTCAAGGGCAAACATAGACAGCAGTAGCTTGTTGGCATTATCTGTTGATGATTGTTAGGTTTGGGGTGAACAGTACGAAGACAGAAAGAATGAAAATCGAAAAGATATTGTTATTCAGTTGATATTATCAGTATTCACCTGCATGGAAAATATGGAGTTTTGGACATTTTCATTCATTACCTATAATAATATTACCTTTGAGATGGGCTTATTAAGTGGTAAGTTGCACTGTAAACAGCATTGGTAATGTTCAGAGTAACAAAGCAAAAAAAAGGAAGTAACAAAGAAAATCAGTTTTATGGTTGGTTCAATGGTATTTTATTTAAATCCACTACTGAAGTCTATCGCTTTATCTTTTTAGGGTCCAGTCTTAGTATTTGTAATTTATCACATTAATAAAAGATGAAAAGAAAAAATCAGGCAGACAATGCAGTTTTTAATTCCATATCTGGCTAGCTATAATAAGACACTATATATTCTATGTATCTATGCTCTACGTTTGACTATTGAATGTGTTCTAGAGGCATACATAAGACATAAAACCTAGTTTCCCTTTATGGGACAGTAATTATTTTGGCTTAATACAGTCAAATATGATCATACTGGGTATAACCATAGTAACTAACCATACTAACCATAGTGAATGAAATGACTACTTTTGATATGACTTCTATATTATTATTATCAAATTAAATCAAATTAATTTAAAGCCCAAAATCACAAACACTGTTTGTCTCAGAGGGCTTTACAATCTGTACATCATCATCAGTCATCATTATCTATTAACTAGGGTGGGGTGGGGCTACAGGAGCTGATTATACTCTACTTTGTTCAGTCTGTCCCTCTGTCACTTATCTTTCTTCTACCTCATCAGGCATTTGCTGGACACAGAAATATCTGTATGTGTCCACAATGATCCTGATGGTGGTGACATGGGTGCCTTTCTTATTAGTTGTCTCATGTTTAAACCCAAGATGTTTTTTGTTTTGTTTTTCAAAGCCTGGGTAATTGAACTCTAGGACCTTGTTAGAGGAGAACACTTACTTTTATGTCCTGTCATATGTCCCTTTGGCTCATAAACAGTTAAGGGGTCAGATGCACATGCTTTGACTATACAATCTCATAACAATGTCCAGCATAAAGGATGTGGTGAGCTAATGATGAATTGAATAAATTACATAAATATTAAGGTCTATGTTGTCTCAGAAATGCTTGGTATCAGATAATGGGAAAGGTTAATTGGAAAAGAATGAGGACAAATAATAGGTTCAAGGAGAGGACAGCTATTAGTGTTAGAGCTGAATAAACCTGGGAATTCTGATAAATGCAAAATCCTCAAAGGAGAGAAATTATGTTGTTCAAATGGAAAAATTAACCTTTGTCATTTGGATTTGCCTGCTGAACAGATTGGTCCACTCACTTGTTAGGTGATTATACTTTTTGCTGCCATATTTCTTTGCTTTTGTGCCACTAAAATCTTTCTCTTTATGTGACTACTCACCTCCAGCAACCAGTAAGCTTTAATCCTAAACTGGTTGTTAAATAACTGGACTATACCTGTCTGTCATTGACGGATATGCTATTTGTATATGCATGACCGACAATTATTATTTATATCTGTGGTTCTTTTATTTTGTTCTTGGTTCTATTTGGCTCTTCTTCCAGTATTCTATTCTATTCTATATTCAGGCTTAAAGGACATTACACTGATATTATATTTAGAGCTACTGAATATGTCCAAGTAAAGATATAAATAGAGAAGGCATAGGAAGTAAGTGCTCTTTGATTGTAACTCTAAATTCTTGGGATGGACTCAAATGGGTTCAGTTATCTTTAACTCACAATCATCATAATTTCAAGAATGAAGAATTCTATAAATAAAGAAACTTAAATTGTTCAAAAATAAATTAAAAAAAAAAAATCTATAAAATAATTGAAGAAATCTCCACAACTCCTCTTGTTGCTTCACACTCACCTGCCTCATAACTTTGAAAATAATATAGTTAATGCATGAACTAAATTGTTCTAGTGATATAGTGGGTTCTACTCTACTACATCAATATAAATAAACAATATTTAATATTGTTTTGTACTTGGAAATCAACACAATCCTCATGCATATTGTATTCCATTCATAATTCTTATTTCAGTTTCAGTATTATGCATTTCTTTCCCTCCTGAAAGGAGACTGATTAATGAAAACTATAATCTGTTAAACACATGATTATATTGCATGTAGACATACAAGTTGTGCAATGCTCTGACCTTGCCAGTTGGTGAGTCTCTGAGACTGCTTATGGTGTTCCGTCGCGATTGCCAGTGTATTGAGGAAAACAAGCATGATCACCCACCAGTAGAACAGCCTGGACTTCACATACACTCTGCATTTACGGCGTAACCAGCGATTCCACTTACGGGCCAGTTTACTACACAAAAGAAGATGAAAGACTGGTTTAATTAGGTGAAATGGTCCCCATAAGGCCCTAAAGTAACTTTTCTACCCAAGTCTACAGTGTTTTTCAGAACCACTAAAGTTAAAAAAAAAAAAAAAAAAAAAAAAAAAAAGACTCAACTCCTTTGGAATAAAACTGAAATCTGCTACCAACATTTACTGAACAAAAAAGCAAAACTGCCAGGGTTTACCAGCGTTAAAAGCTACAAAACTTGATAGTGAAATCAGATATTTTGCACACCAGTTTAAATACCGAAAATAAATGCCTGTTAAACCTTTAAAAAAACCTTGAAAATATGTGTGTACCGATCATAAAAACACATTACTGACTAGTAATAGATGATCAGCTGTATTGTGTCCATTTTGCTGATGCTTCCAGTCTCTGATCCTCCATTTTCAGTGATGAGCAGGCCTGGTGTAAAAAAAATAATGATTAATTTTTTAAAAATGGAGGGGGTCAAAAATTGATGACATTTAAAATGATTAAGTGGATTTTGAATTACTGCATCATTCTGCATTGTGCAATATCCCTAAGTCCACAACCCAGTAAGGTACTCAGCTGGTTGACCAATGAGGATGGATTGAGTAACTATGAGGAAATCATTCTTACACTTATTGCTCTATAATAGGTGGACATAATTACCAAAACCCTACAGCCACAGACAGTAGGACAAATGCTTTCCAAACTGGATGCATAATGGCGCTCTAGGGACATTATACAGTGCCAGTCAACTCACCCTGGACTCACCCTCTCATTCAGTGGTTTTTCTATATTATTTCATTATTTTATACATTGCATATTAGTACAGGTGACATCAAAACTATGAAAACACATGGAATTAAGTGTTAAACAAACCAGATTTTGTAACGTAGACACCTTTGAAGTGTTGAAGTGTTCTTTTTAATTAAATTCTTAGATTTACTTATGTTTGAGACATTGTATGTTTGGTGTTGAAACTGATTTAAATTGTTCTGAATGCAGGTCAAAGTATTTAAAACTGAGGCAAACATGACTTCAATAATACAACACAATATGTAGAAAACACACTTTATTAAATAACAACTATATACATTACATGATTAATTATGTTACATGAACATGCTAAATGCACATTTTTACGGATTCCTTTATGTGATGTGCCAGGCTCCTTTCTCCTCTTTATGACTCCATCATCGTCAACCCACCTCCTCACCCTCTACAGAGCAACTGTGGGGGTTAAAAGTCTTTGTCAGGATCTCTGTCTCTAAACTCTCATTGTAACAACAGATATTGATAGAAATGTTTTTTCAGCTTTCAAACTGATAAATGTAAATAACCTGTCGGTTACTGAAATAATGAGGTAACAGCTGACTGTGCACAAAAAAAAACAGAAGAAAAAAAGGTTTGGCGGTCTATTGGTAAAAAGTGAACCAAATGTTCACCTAATGTACAGTCACACTAAAGTTACTGTAAAGTCTGTTATATTTCTTTGACAGAGTTTAGTTCATGTTTCTTACCTGTGTATCCTTTGTGTTTTCACATGGCCACTCGTGCGTTTGTGAGGGAGAGGACATGGGGGGCAAAGAAAGGACTCTGCTCAAACTTACCGACTGTATGTTAATCAGCCTTCTCCTGCCATGTCAATGAAAATACCTGGAACTGAGAGGTTTGCAGGGGGCTGATGGCATGACCATTACTTAGAAAGAAAACAACTCCTGCACCTCCCAACAGCCCTAGCTATTATCAAATGTTCTGCACATTAAGGTTTGTGCAGAACTGATAGCTCTGGGTAATAACTTAGCTGATGAAGCAGCTAGATGTGCAATTGTAGGAACAAGATTCAAAATTCTTTGTCATATGCCCAAAAACTATCAGAATTAGAATACTTTATTCATAAGGTAAGGGGCTAGAGACTAATGAATTGCATTGCCAGTGACTACTCCATGTACTTGTTGCGCATATGATAATAATATTAAAATAGCTAATTTTGAATCAGATGGTCTAATTTAGACATCTTCTGATATTCTATTTAGACATAATACATCATTGCGAGAATTAGTATACTGGTCTCACCAGCAGATGGCTATCCAGTTAGCTAAACTCTCAATAAAAAACTCCATTTGAAAGCGTGGACTGTTTTGAAGCTTTACTGAACCAAAGTGTGAAACTGAAACAAAGACATACATTATATATATATATATATATATATATATATATATATATATATACATATGTATATGTATGTATGTATATATAATAAGTCAGCATAATAAACTGTCATTAGCACAGCTAAAGCAACAGTAATAGCATACTACAAAGCCAAAGTAATCTACAAGATACAATCTTCTTAAATGAGAAATAATGCATTCCTGTTAAAAATAAACATGTAACAAATAAATATACTTACAGACATTGCGTCTCATAAAGGATGTAAGGAGAATGGAAATGGATTACCGTCCATCAATATTCAATGCACACATGAGGCCATTCAGCTTTTTTTTAAAAAAACAA
This sequence comes from Terapon puta, assembly GCA_028564955.1. Taxonomy (NCBI): domain Eukaryota; kingdom Metazoa; phylum Chordata; class Actinopteri; order Centrarchiformes; family Terapontidae; genus Terapon; species Terapon puta. The sequence continues at coordinate 27,891,154 of JAOXYL010000100.1, read as the reverse complement.
CATCCTCTCTAAACAGGAAATGAGGTAAAACTAATGAGCTTAACACTGCTACATACAAGCTGCCAACAGGGGGCTCCAAACGACCCTTTCTAAACAATCCAGAACAATTAGATAAATACATTTGTTAGTAGTTTCTTGTTTCAGTTGATAACATAAGCACCAGAGACAGAGGGGCTGAAACTGATAGATTGTGCTATTGCAGTAGGAAGTAAGCTGAAGAGCAAAGGAAACTGGCACAGAGGAAAGAAATTTAGTGCATACAACAGTCTGCTGTACAGAGACAAACCTTCCTCTACTGATGTAAAAAATAACCTATATGAATGAACATCTCCACCTAGTGGGCGTTCATCCTCACTACTTAAAGCATCTTATTGTGAAATATGTTCTGAACTCATCATGGACCAGCATTCAAGAATTAAACTCAATTAAATATTCCAAATGGCAAATGTGCAGTTCAGAAAAGCTTTGAAAACAGCAGCATTGGCTACTGGACTGATGTAATTATAATGCTAGTCATGTATGTTCCCATTGATCTTCATTATATTAAGGAAAACAGATGGTAACCAAACAGTTCCTTGCCCAGAAAAAAATACATATGTTCTGAAAAACTGAAATGTCTACAATGTTCCATAAAACCATAGATAGCTGGGAAATATCTACCCAAATATGAAATAACTGTAGTAGCAAAAATTAAAATAAAAGTGGATAGACCATATTAACAAACTAAAACAAAATAGAGAAGACAACAAAGACTGTCAGTCAGCGTTAAGTTTCTTTCTATTCAAGGCCATGCCATTGTATAGCTTCAAAACCAAAAAATAGTATCCAGGTGTAGGAGAAGCAGCCTTCTTTCGACTCTGTGAATTAAGAAATGTGAAGATTCCAATAGGTGAGAACCTACACAAAGGACCAAGGCTGTGCCAGTCTCAGCCTTAAGCTAAGAAAACATCTCTGGAGGCCATGGACATTAAAATGTCAATTGCAGAAACTCCCCAGACCTGTTTCACGCCTCTGTCCCCGAGAAGACCCGTACCTGCGATCTGTTATCTTGACTAACAGCGGGGGGAGAGCCGTTATCACTCCCTTTGGCCCGCCAGAACCAAGAGGCCTAACTGCACATCAAAGACTATTTCTTGGGTGAAGTAAACTGGGACCCTCTTAAGAACTGATTTACATACAACACTTTCCACACACACCCACACACACACACACACACATGTTGATCCATGCCAGACGCTAATCGTAAATTCCTGAGGAAAGATTGGTTTTCTGTATGTTAATAACTTGACTTTTTCTTGAAGGTGAACAACGCATCTAATCAAGTTCTGAATATTGTATCTTGTTGTAACCTTAATTTCTGAATGGCCATCCTGTGGTAAAAGTACCTAACATTATTGTCATTACTTTTGTTTTTCGGTAATTCTGATTGTTTCATAAACTGATTATTTGTTATGCCTTTGATACTCTGGTGTGTTAGTTTAGTTTATGTGTGTGATGATCATCTAACCTAAACTAATTTTGATTGCTAGTTTCAAGAACAAAGTAAGGCTCTGTCATCTGCTTTTATGTTGTGTGATAATCCTGTCATCTGGTTAAGTCTGCCTCAGTGTTAAAAGCCGATTTTGACCATAATGATGATAGTATGTGTCCATTGCGCATAACACTAAAACATCATGATTCGGACTTAGTTTGGTTAATTTTCTTGTGAATAAAGTTATTTCTCCATGAGGAGAAAGAAACGCTTGCTAGGCCCACCTACGTAACGCCCACCTTAAGCGATCAACAAAATTGATCAGACAGGGCGCTGCCGGAGCTTTTGCTCAGTTTTTCTCTCTTTACTTTTAGCTTACGTTTTTTTTTCTTTCTCTTTAGCTTTAGCTCATACACTTTCTTTCTCAGCTTTTTCTCTCTTTTCTTTTTCTTTAAGTTTTTTTTCTCTTTAGCTTTTGCTCGTACACTTTCTTATCCTGAAAAGGACGTTTTTGATTTTCTTACGCTCACACTTACGTTTTTACGTGCCTATTTCCATTTTAATTCATTTTGCCTTTTTCTAGCGCGTCACATACTTTTGTAACTCTTTTTGCATTTTTGCAACTCAGATATATTTTACTCAGCTCACATCGTTACGCTTGTGAACTCCTCCCGCGTAACTCTTTGTTTAAATATAAGTTTATTGCCTGC
>JAOXYL010000100.1:27874152-27888587 GCA_028564955.1 Terapon puta | reverse complement strand
GGAAGAGCCACAGATGAGGGATCCCTCTCCCTGGGACGGACAGACGTGCAATAGATGTCACATGTACAGAGAACATCCTCAGTCATATGGAGTTAAACATGAGTCTTAACAAGATAAATTAGTTAATTGGTTTAGTCCGTGTGTGAAGATGTCACAGGTGATGAAAATGACGCCATGAGTCCAGATGCATCTCTAGATGTCCTTATAAGGTTCTCTGGGCCACTCGACCTTCTCCACACAGACACAAATCAGGTCCCCACAAGACCAGTGAACCTTAGACAGATGAACCACAACCAGAATCAGTGAGGAACCTGCAAGACTAGTGAAGACAAAGAGGCCCCGGCAGTAACATGAACTGTACAGTTCACTTAACCACTTTGACCACTAATTTGACCAATTTAGCTACTATAACTACTTTAGCTAACCAGTTTATAATCTGACTCCAGTTTGCACAACTAACACATAAATTTGCACTTTCTGTGATTTGTCATGGCAATTTTAAATAAAAATATGAGTAGAGAAAAAAGAGAAACAAGAAGCACAGACAGAGAAATAGGACAGGTTCCCGGTGCCTCATGGGAGCCCCCTGGCAGCATAACTAAGATGCTGCCAGGGGGCCCACCCTAATTAAAAGCTTTATCAAAAAGGAAGGTTTTAAGTCTGTTCTTAAATACTGACACTGTGTCTGCCTCTCGGACCCTGACTGGGAGTTGGTTCCACAGAACAGGGACCTGATGACCAAAGGCTCTGCCCCACAGACTACTTCTGGAACCCTGGGAATTACAAGCAAGCCTGCGTTTTGGGAGCGCAGTGCTCTGATGGGATGATAAGGATTTATCAATTCATTAAGATATGTTGGTGCCAGATCATGTAGAGCCTTATATGTGAGGAGGAGGATTTTAAAATCCACCCTAAATTATACAGGGAGCCAATGCAGAGAAGCCAGTACAGGAGTAATATGGTCTCTTTTCCTGGTCCTAGTCAGCACCCGAGCAGCGGCATTCTGGACCAGCTGTAGTGTCTTTAACGACTTTTTAGGGCAGCCTGATAAAAGTGAATTACAATAATCCAGCCTGGAGGAGACAAATGCATGAACTAACTTTTCAGTATCATTTTGGGACAGAAAGTGCCTCATCATTGCGATGTTGTGCAAGTGGTAAAAGGCAGACCTTGAAATATGCTTATTATGGCTATCAAAGGAGACATCCTGATCAAATAAAACACCAAGGTTCCTCACAGTAGTTCTGGAGGCCCAGTTAATGCCATCCAGTAGGGCTATACCAGGAGAAAATGTGTTCCCCAGGTGTTTCGGGCCTAATAGGATCACTTCTGTTTTATCAGAGTTCAACAGAAGGAAGTTTCTAGTCATCCATGCCTTTATATCTTTAAGGCAGGCCTGAAGATCTGTGCTAGCAGATCGACCCATGCCTGCACTGCAACTGAGAGGTCCTTACAAAGGACCCCCACTTAAACAATTACAGATAGAAATGAAGGATTATATGAGACCACTAATGGCAATCCATCTATCTGCAGGAGAAAAGTAAAGAACAAACTCTTGATCAGGAGGTTGAGAGGCCAGTTGTACCTGGGGACCAAGTCTACGTCAAGGTCTTCAGGAGAAAGTAGCACCAACCCCGATGAGAGGGACCATATAAGATGATCCGGGCAACACTCATGGCTGTTCAGGTCGAAGGGAGCATGACGTGATATCACCTGTAGTGATGTGCTGGTCGCGAACGTAACGGCTCTGAGAGCCGGCTCTTTGAAGTGAATGATGGGAGCAGGCTCCTGCCGCTTTTTTTCTCTCTCTCTTTTTTTTCTCTTTAAGCCGCATATGATTGGTCAATAGTGCGCTCACTGCGCTGAGCAGAGGGGGGAGGGGCGGCAGGCACACACACAGCAGCAGCACACGAACAGGTGAAGAGAGCAGAGAGAGTCAGAGGAGACGAGAGAGTGCAAGGAACAACACGGAGGGACAAGGACATTCCTAAACACGACGAGCTGGAAAGGTAAAAAGTTACGAAAATGAGTGACAACAGGAAAAGGAGTAAAATCTGGACCCAGTTTAATTTTATTGATAGCTCAAAAGCAGAATGTAAAGTCTGCAAGAATAAAATTTCCTATCGAGCTGGCTCCACAAACAACCTTCACATGCACCTGAGAACTGTCCACCCATCAGTTTAAATTGGTTTTGTATAAAAAAAGTTAAAAGTTTAAATTACTTAAAAGTTGAACTGTAAATAGTTAAAAGTTTGTTCTTATATTTTCTAGTTTATTTATTGTAGCACTGAAGAATAAATATTTTTAATTTATATTTTGTTGTGTTGCATGTTTTTAAGGGATTCTGTGTTGCTTGACTTTAAATTTGTTTTGTATAAAAAAGTTAAAAAGTTTCAATTTGTTCACTGTAAAGTGAAAAAATAAAGGCATATTTATATAATAAACATATATCAATAAAAAGTAATGCAGTTTTTTTTATAACATTATTAATTCATTTTGTGCACAATTTTACATTATAATTTTACATTATTGGTAATATATTGATTAAAGCAACAAAAAAAAAATCTGAAGAGCCGTTTAGGAGCCAAAAGAACCGTCTCTTTTTAGTGGGCTGAGCCGAAAGAACCGGTTCTCTAAAAAGAGCCGGAATTCCCATCACTAATCACCTGACACATTGCACCAAAGTGCAGGACAAAAATAGGGGTGACGTAAAAACAAAAACCAAAGAGCACAATGACTCTGTGGCACAAGCTAAACTATCTGCTTCTTCTGTTGAGGATATTGGACGGGGAGCCGCCAAGCGAGCCTCCCGGTCCAAGATGATTCAAACGGTGAATTCATGCTGAAGGAACACCAAAGATGAGCCAAAGTCAATGAATCAGATGTGTATGATGCAACAACATTCTCATCCTCACAGATAGAGCCAAAACCCATACCGACATGCTCATCCACACTCCGTAACAGTACTCACACATATGTGAACATACGAAACAAAAGACAGTGGCAGAAAGGATGGAATCTTCCAATTGACCCAAACGGAAACACATCTTGTGTCATAGCCAATAGAAAGATAAGCAATAGAACATCCAGTGTGGTAAAAATATACCCCGAGATTACAAATGTAAGCCAAAATAACAGATCAGATGAATTAAACCACAAAACTGACATTCCCAACGCAACAACCACATCAAAAGTTTAACCTCTAGTAATTGGCAAAACCAACATAGGGCAGTAACAATATTTCAAAATTCAACTCCTAAACCTAGAACAGACCAAGACAGTGAGGGAGAGCTTGAATATGATAATTACGATGAGATGAGTTTGGATGGTCCATTAATAAATGGAGAGCAGACTGAGTTAGTCAAGCCAAGACATGGGAGAGTACTTGCGAATGGACAGTATATACAGTCAGAGACAGTCATTTCATACTAAAGATATTGACTGTTGACAGTATTCCCTTATCTCAAATCGCTCTCAAACTACAGCCTTTTGAAGAAAGAAATTGACATTTTCCAATATGGATGGACCTGTTGATGTCACAGTATGCAAATTAGATGACAATTTACTTCCAGCCCAAAGTTTGTTTCATACTGAAGATATTTCTCATTTACAGTATGCTTTTATCTCAAACCACTTTAAAGTTATAGCCTTTTGAAACCTTGATATCAAAATTGAACATTTTCCAATATCACCACTACCTTGTGACATCATAATATGCAAATTAGATGAATAATTTCACTCCCCTCACAGACTTTGAGTCATACTGAACAATTTTCTCATTGACAGTATACCTTTATCTCAAGTTATAGCCTTTTGAAATCTTGATATCAAAATTGTATATTTTCTTGAAAAAACTCTGGCGCCTAAAAGTTCCTACCTCAGTAAAGCCTATGAAAAACTTGCTGTCTCCGTCTTGTACATTTCAGTCCAAGTCCAAAAGTTCAGTCGTGACAAAAAGAAACATACTAACAGAAAGGCCCTATGGTGATAATGGACTAGATCCCTGGGCAGTTTTCCTTAGGCCATTTATGTCTGGGCCAGTATATTGTAGAAGAAGCACACACTCTCATCTCAAATAAAGAGCTACTCACTACTTAGTGTTAGTTACAGTCAATCAGGATATATCTTATCTATTCACTGATCACATTTTAGCTTTGCATTAATTAAATGCATGGCAGTACTTATAGGACAGAACACTTTCTGCATTTGTAACTTAATTATTGTTAATCAACTTCCATTAATAGGAGTTAATTAAAAATAATTAAGGCTTGATGTTTGAGCCAGAGGACAGTTCTATATCTATTATTTTTAACTGTGTTCTGTGTCTTGCTCCTTACCTTGTCCCTCCTGGTCATTGTCCATGACCTCAGCCTGAGTGATCCACTCCATATACCCCTTGAGGTCCTCATCCAGCTGCTGGGTTTCCCTAAGCTTCTGAAACTCTCCCCGAGACTTGGCCTTCTCTCGCTCTTTTGTGAACTCACTAGTGAAAAACAAGACAACCATCTGGATTAAAAACACAAAAAAAGAAATATAATGTGGTGAGTCGTCACAAAAGTGCAATTACTAAATGCTAAGAGTAAAAGGTAAATCCTGATTAACCAAAAGAAATAAATGAAGGGGTAACAGTTAAGGTTAAGGGTATACCTACCCACTAAGTACACCCAGAACCAGGTTGAGCACGAAGAAGGAGCCAACCAGGATGAGTGTAGTGAAATAGATCCATGGCCATTCCATTCCTATTGCATCATTGACCTGTCAGACAAAGGACACATTTGTATTTTCAAAGAAATATTGAAGTGGAATGAAAATTCCACTGTAACCACCAATTACAAGAACACACATTTCCACATTTCTTATGTCTACAAAAAGTATACAAAATACTTTTGTGCACCTCTTACACAATCAGGCAAGAATATCAGTAATAATTTCATCTTTGTGCTTTCTGCAGCTCATAACACAATAATCTGTTGGCATGCATAGAGAGTCATCTGTGTTATTTTAGTTTGGAGATCTAAAATACTATGTCCTTGGATAATGACTCATACTAATGACTATGGGTCTGGATATATCTACCTCTACTAGGTAAATCTTGAATTTTCATATTATCAAAAATTTAACAGTTAAAAATGAAGAGCATATCACAATTATTACTATTTTTTAAAAGCAATATCATCATAAAATCACAGAAAGGACAGCTCTCTGCTTTCCCTGCTACATCCATTCCAAGTGTCTATGACATTCAAACAACAGATGTCATGAAATAACCTTTGTTGTGATTTTTCATCACACAAATGTATTTGAGTCAACTTGACAAATACCTTTAATACTACAGGATTACAACACACCATTAATGAATTACCAAATAGAGGTTAACTGGAGAATTCAAAGTTAATAACATCCACAAGCCTTCTGAGCCCCTCAAATATAGGATAGTTTTTTGTTTACAATGGAGACAGACAACGTCAAATGTTGTAGCTTTGTCAGTGTGCAGGCCAGAAATGTATCCCCATTCTTCCTCCTAAAACAGATCATTACTATCAGCTACTCATTGTCAATGATAATAGCTTGAACATACTTCCTCTGGGGATTTTATGTTTACGTAATAATGTCGCAGTACATTGCTAGCTCCACTAAAGAGGAATGGTATTAAGGTCCAGTGCATCCACAGAGGTGACCTCTGTTCAGGTGGGTGTTGAGTGCAAATGTTAGTAACGGAAGTTATGCCATGAATTTTGAGAGGTCCCAAACTATGCATACGCATAAGAATTATGAAGGAAAAAATCTACAATAACATAAATAGGATAAATCAATCAATCTTTATTTGTATGACACTTTTCATACAGACTGTAGCCCAAAGTGCCTTCCAGAGATTAAAAACAACAACAGCCAAAAAGAGAGGACAAAAAGAAGAAAGTTAAGTGCAATTAAGATAACCCAACCCTCCCACCCCACGAATAGCGCACAACATTACACACACACTCACATACACACTGCCACATCTATGCACATACAAGCACGCATACCCACACACATGCACATTAGCTATCACTAAGTGGCATGGCTAGAATAGGAGGATAGTGGGGAAGGAGGGGCAACCTAAGGAAGACAAGACTGGGGAAACACAAGGGGCACAAGAAACACAAGGCACAATACAAAACCATAACACTTGTTTGATCAAAACTTGGTTAAAACCTGGAGTACCGGACAGCCCAATCAACCAGGGAAAGACACTGTGTTCCTGTCCACAGACATCAAACTGCCAGGTACAGTTGCACAGATATTGATGCAGTCCTACTTTGCCTACCACTGAACCTCAACAAGCTCCATCTATGACAACATTGCCATGTCCATTGTGAACTGTCTGGTGTTTGTTTTTTCTCTACTGTAGTTGGAAAAATATCGAATACACAGCACTGAAAGGTTCTGGAACAACTTCGCGCCACGCTGCTTAAGATTGCCCACAGACGACTTTTACTTACTTTATTTTTCAAGTTGCATTTCTGGTTAATGTTACTGTGAAAAAAAAAATCTTTTTTCTTATATGTTACATTTATTTTTGTTTCATTGTTAAAGAAGCTGATGATGGTACATTTCATAAATATTATACTGTGTATCATTATATATGTCAATTGCCTTTGCCTGTGACTCATGAGTTACATGGACCATTATACTATCATGACTGTTTCCCAACCACTAGTTATGGTATAAAATTACAACAGTATTATGATGATGGGTACAAAAGCCTGCCCTGCACCATTCCAAATTAGTCCATTAATGCAACCATTACCACAATATGTTAAAAATCCTCTTTCTCCTATCTTTTGAGTGATAACACACATTAACTTTTACAATGTGCTATCTCTCTGTGAAATATTCTTACCAGTCTGAGGAGGACACTTTATGCTTCTCAGACTCACACTCCCCAGACACATTGTAGCTCGTACTCACCGCTTGTGACAGAAATTTCTTTTCGCATGGATAAAACCCTCAAGATCTTTAGTGTACTGGAATGGAAAGTGTCATGACAGGGGTAGTACACTGTTTGATTATGCTGCATCAAAGAAAGGCGTGTCAGTATCTTGCAAAACTGTGACTTAGTCATTGAACAATCAGATTTGACTCCTGATTTGTAAACCAGAGGATGAACATTTTTGTTGAGCATTTTATATATAATACATTTGTTGCTGCTTGTTGGATCTTCTGAGGTAGCATGTGCAGGAAACAAATAAAATAATCTTGCTAATACATAGAAACTTCAATTGAGTACTTCAAAAATGTAAATTGAGTGCAACACCACTTTGTTTTCTGACAAATATCTTACCCAGTACAGGACATCAGTCCACCCTTGTGTGGTGATGCACTGGTACACAGTTAGCATGGAAAAGCCCAGGTTGTCAAAATGGGTGATTCCATGGTTTGGGCCTGGCCATCCAGCACGGCACTCTGTGCCATTGATGGTACAACGGCGACCATTCCCTGCTTGGGCACATGGAGAGGGCTTCTCATTCTCCACAGTAGCAATGATGTCTGGAGGCCAGAAGAGACTAATGTCAGTCTATGTGGGAGACTGAAAAGCCATGTGAAGTCAAATGGTCCAATATGTATTGTACACTCTGTAGCATGTAAATTCTTCCTTCTGACATTTCCCTTCCCACTATGAAACATATTAACTCCATATTTGCTGTGTGGGGTATAATGTGCAGATTAGTTCTTTTTTTCCTCCTAAACAAAAATGAATAAACCACAATGTTATGAAACTCAGTAGAATCACTTGCATGCAGTGGAGACTTTTGGTAAAGAACAGAACCATGATGGGGAGCACTGGAATAATTCCCCACCTGAATTCATATCCAAGTGCACAGTAATCTATAGCAACTCTCAATCCCAGATGATGTGCCAAGATCTGTATACTGAGTGTACACAGAGTACACATGAACTGGGCAGTGAAAATGTACACAGTGTTAAACCAAAATAATTGGTCACTCGTGAGTTTTTCAACCTATTTGGCATCAGTGGAAATTCGTCATCCTGCACTCTTAAGACATGCAGGAATAATGGAGACAGCAGGGAGGAAAGCCAGCAATTTCATTGCAGATCAAGTATCTCTTCCTCTTTTTGTGGAATGCATATAGTGCCAGGTGACATATGAGAAATTTCAACACTCTGACATAACATGGTACTTTTCCCATGTCAAACCAGTCAAGATTCCACACATGATCATGCCCAACGTACCCATCCTGTTGTTTCAAGGCCAGACATTCTGAGCATACAAAAAGTCTGTGAACAGTCTGCGTAACACACCTAATGCACAACGTCTGGATTTATGGTCGTCATGGGTGAAGTCCATCCAGAATCCATGTGATGCAAAATGGACATGTGTCATTTCTTAGGCCCTGTACAAGAGCTAGTTAAAAGCTAAATTTAGTAGTCCGATTCAGCACCACCAGTTGAGTTTTCCTCTCTTTCCTGAAAGGGGGCTTCTGCCACTACGATGGGTAACCTCACAGGCAAAATTTTCCAAAGAAGCCCAGATGAGGACAAGCCTGCACTCCCTGTCAAAGACAACATCTGCCGTGTGATAATAGATAGGCAGGTTTTCATTGGTTAGGCAAAACACTGTGTGGCATTCCATTCAACTTGTAGCCCTATCCCAAACAACAGAGACTAAACCTTAAGACGTTTTTATACTCCACATCGTACATTACACAAAAAGGCAGATAAGAGAGAGAACATTTTTTCAGTATATAACATCGATCAAGCATAACCAGCACCAGGCAAAATTTGTTTTGTCTTTGAGTCAAGTGCGAAGCTCCAGGGTATCTCCTTGAATTATAAAATAATAAGTAATGTATTACAATACCAATAATGAAGCATAATGAGTGGCCTGTTGGGCTCATCGTCAAAGCCAGACCTAGTGGTGACAACAAAGGGTGTAAATTTGAGGTCAGAACCAAGAAGCAAGGGACTGCCAAAACACATCATAGGCCTGTTCCCAAGGTTTTTGAACTCTTGTCAGAGAATGGACAATAGAATTACATAACAGTGGTATAATTGCTAAAATACCAAGTGGGGCTTACTCTGATCCCTCTTAAACCTAAGTTGCAATACCGCCTGCTGTGGACATTTTAGTTAATGCTACTTTGCTAATGCTACTAGTTTTGTTTTTCATCCTTTCCTTTTCTTGGAGTGGATATGTCCATAAATGAAATGTGAAGTAAGACAGAATAATCTCAATAAATTTAACTGTTGGTTTGAGATAGTGTGATATCCCTGACACCATCCTCTATGACTTCATCTACCAGTTCTAGCCTCTTTTCCATAATTTCACATCTCAGAGGTTCCCTTTCTGCACACCACCTCTTCATCCTAAAGAAAGACATTTACAGGATCAAGAGGCTGCAAAGCAGAAAAACTAGACAATGTTGCGCCATCCACCTGAAGCACAGTCCTGGTGGGTTTTCTCTGTTGATATTTTTAACGCCTCACTGGAAATATTCCATGTGCACATATCTGGAAAAATGTTATTCAAATTTAGATGTATTGTTATTGTTGATCTATTTTATTGTTAATTAGATTCTTGTCTATTTTATATCTAATTTAGCCTTCTGGCTTGCAATTGCGGCTTTCACTCCCTCTCGTATTTTTCTACTTACCAGGCTTACATTTTTTTCCACTGACATGCCAAGATAAAGTACTTGTATGTAAAAATCTATTGCGTAAGGAAACCTGTGTCTGATTTGTTATTGTTGTTCATAGATGGATATAGGTGGTTAAATTAGTTTAATGTTTGTTTCCCCTTTTACAGGTTGCTGTCCTTGTTTTAAGCTCTATGTATTTCTGTATGTTGAGAGCAAAGACAATCTAAATCTAAAAAATGTTACTGACAGCAAAGGGATATGACATGCTAGATAAGGTTTATTTTAATTCTATATATATAATGTTGCCCCGTTGTGTTGTATACTGTACTTGTTCCTGAGTAGTAGCAGGTCTTATGCATTTTGCACTTGAAGAGTTCCAGTCCCATGATGGAATAAATGGTAACCATGAAAAGGACCAGTAGGGTGATGTGAAAGAGAGGCAGCATGGACTTCAGGATGGAATTCATCACCACTTGCAGGCCTGTGTGGAAACATTATTGATTATTGATTGATTTTAATAAATTAAATCATAAACCTACTATTACTGATAATGTAACAATAATTTAAAATCAATTTCAGTTAAACCTTATTGGTTATAGCATCATAAAATGATGTTATTTCATTGCACAGTGTATTATTTCAACAATAAACCATGACTTACTGGGGACTCCAGACACCAGTCTCAGTGGTCGGAGCACTCTGAATGCTCGCAGAGCTTTCATATCAAAGCCACCACCCTTTTCCCCAACTGGAGCCTCCACTCCACTGATATGGTTAATGGCATCCACAGCCACAGTAAAGAGACTGAAGAAACAGAAACAGAACATATGTTTTCTTTAATATTGAGATGTCAGATGGTTGTCGCTGTGGTCATTTAGAACTCACTGTGAGTGGCAGTGACCATCTTTCCTGACGACGCTCATTCACCCACACCCCCATTTTTTCCTTTTATTTCATTACAGACTTTCTCTCCATCCTCATACCTGAATCACGTGAACTTTGTGATTCAGGTGTGAGGAGGTGGTTTCTTTTCTTGGTCCTAGCCAGCACCCGAGCAGCAGCATTCTGGATCACCTGTTGAGTCAATTTATTCGGGCAGCCTGATAAAAGTGAATTACAGTAATCCAGCCTGGAGGAGACAAGTGCATGGACTAATTTTTCAGATTGAGACAGAAAGTGCCTAATATTTGCGGTGTTGCACAAATTGTAAAAGGCAGACCTTGAAACATGCTTAATATGGCTGTCAAATGAAATGTCCTGATCAAATAAAACACTGAGGTTCCTTACAGTGGTACTGGAGACCCAATTAATGCCATGCAGCAAGGCTATGTCTCAAGTTTTGGACCTAATAGGATAATTTCAGTTTTATCAAAATTCAACAGTAGGACTTGTCATGGAAGCCTTTATATCTTTAAGACAGGCCTTGAGTTTCAGGAGCTGATCAGCCACCGATAAATATAATTGGGTATTATCAGCATAACAATGGAAATTTATTGAGTGCCTCCTGATGACATTGCCAAGGGGTAACATATACAAAATAAACAGAATTGGAGCTAACACTGAACCTTGGGGAACTCCATGACATACTTTAGTATGCACAGAGGATCCATTACTAATATGGACAGACTGATCTGATAGGTATGATCTGAACCATTTTAAAGTGGTGCCTTTAATACCAAGCAGTTTTTCCATTCTCAGCAACAGGATGTGATGATCAACTGTATCAAAAGTACCACTGAGGTCTAACAGGACAAGTACAGACAAGCCCTCTATCTGATGCTGTCAACAAGTCATTAGTGACTTTCACAAGTGCTGTTTCTGTACTATGGGGAGCTCTACATCTCGACTGAAAAACTACAAAATTATTATTGTGGAGATAATTACATAACTGGCTGGCAATGGTTTTCTCTAGGATCTTAGACAAATCAGAGAGATCGGATATTGGTGTATAATTAATAAGTGGAGTTTTTTTTACTTTAAAAGACTGGGGTACAAAGCCTGACACCAGTGACAATCTCGTGTTGATGATATCCAGCAGTGATGTGCCACTAAATAGGAAAACTTCCAAAGCAAAGCAGTAAAGTTGGGATGGGGTCTAAGAGACAAGCTGTTGCTTTCAATGACGAAACTAACAAGGATAATTCAGGAAGGCCAATTGGAATAAAACTGTCTAAGAAGTTGTCAGACTTTAAAACTGCTCCTAAATCTCCTTAGTGTGAAGATAGGTTAGATAAATGGGAGTCTAATGAGGGAAGATCCTGACCATTTTTTCCCTAATATTCAAATATTGAAGCTCATGAAATCATTTCTACTTAAACTTAAGGGGATGCGGGGTTCAATAGAGCTGTGGCTCTGCATCAGCCTAGCTACAGTGCTGAAAAGAAACCTAGAGCAGTTCTCATTTTCCTCTTACTTCTCTGGCAATACATAGGGCTTTTCTATATGTTTTCAGACTCTCTTTCCAAGCTAGGTAAGAGTCCTCCACTTTGGTGGAGTGCCATTCCCTTTCCAATTTTCATGAACTTGTTTTAACTTTTGAGATGCCAATCTCTTTTGTTTTATAATCTTTCATTTTAGGGGCGCAATAGAGTCCAGAGTGCCCCTAAGTGAGTCCATGGTGTTGCTAACAAGTTGGTCAATTTGGGAGGAGTTCAGATTAACAGGAGAGTTCTCTGACTTTAATGCTGTCTGGATCGCTTTGTTAAATTTAGTCTTATAATAACCTGCCAAAATTGTTTTACCTAAAATTGTTAAAGGTCTGCTTTGATGCTTGTGGTAAAACTCCTGCTCGGGCATCTGGCACTTGCCCTTTGTGGTCCATGCTACCTATATATTTATGACTTATGTATGTTTTGTATGCAAGTATATTCATGTCTTCCTGGCTGCAAATCCATGTCCCCTGCTTGGGACAATAGATATACTAACTGACTGTGAACTAAAACTTCACTTCTCTTCAACTGGAGCAATACAAATAAAGCAGTGCAGTACCTGTCTTACAGTTATGTAGTTATCCAAAGGGCTTTAACATATTCAACATAGGCCATGCAATTCAAATATACATGATTTTCAAGCTGTGGACCAGACGGGAGAAGGCAAAACAATCTGTGGCTGGGGCCTTATGATCCTGTTGGTCCTCTTCCTACCTAGCCTTACAGTTGAGGGTACAGCTGCCATACAAAGCAGTGACATGGGCATACAGGGTTTTCTCTCTATCGCGTACCTATAGAAGTTGCGAATCTTTGAGTTCATGTTGAGACTCTGCAGTCTGTGGAAGAAGAAGAATGGCTATCTGGATGATGTCTTTGTGATGAGTCCAGGTCAAGTCCTCGCTGACATGAGCTCTGAGAAACCGGAAGAAAACTCCTTCATGTCGTGCAAACATTGACTTAAAATGGACAATGACATCAGTGGACCTCATAGGGCTAAGCTGTACTGCCTCTATATACCTAGAGAAATAGTCAAGCACCAATAAATAGGTACTGTTTCTTAGTGACAATAACTCTCCACCAAGCTTCTGCCAGGGTCTGTTGGGAAGTTTAGTTGGCATCAAGGGGTTCTTTTGTATTTACTCGTTCCTTGATGCATTCTCTGCATTTAAGTTCATTTATCTGACTACTTAGTCCTGGCCACCATAGTGCCTGATTATCGTGTTCCCTGCACTTCACAACACCCTTCATGAATCCTTTTGAATACGTCATTCCTCATGTTGGCTGGTATAACTAGCCTTGTGCCTCGCAGGAGCTGTTGTAGTTGATTTCTGTCCGGCCAACCCTCCACACAGTATCTCATCACTTGTGTGCATACACTGTCAGCATGCAACTGCTCTCGAAGCTCTGTCAGGTATGCGTTGCTTGATAGGAGATTTTCCAGCACAGACTCAACATAGATATTAGTATCTTCCATCAGATTGCAGTCAGCTTGAGTGACGCTGCCTTTGAGTGGGGAGCGTGAGAGTGTGTCTGCTGTTGTGAGGCTTTTCCCAGGTATGTGTGTGATTGTGTAGGAGCATTCTGAATCTCTGTATCTGAGGTGGCAGAGAATCCAGGGCCTGTCCGCCCAGTAGACTTACAAGGGACTTATGGTCAGTTTCCAACTCAAAATGTAGTCCAAGAATGAAGTCACTAAACAGCTCACAGGCCCAGGTGAGACCTAGCGCCTCCTTTTCCAACTGGACCTACTGCTGCTCTCTCTCTGTCAGTGACCTGGAAGCATAAGCGACAGGTGACCACACCTCTCCATTTTTCTGTAACATCACTGCCCCTAGCCCATAAGATGATGCATCAGCTGATGTTTTCAGTGGCTTCTTGGCATCATACAAATGGAGGATGGGTGTTGAGAAGAACTCACGCTTGAGGTTATAGAATGTCCTTTGTTGCTCATGACCCCAGCAACACTGGTTCTTTTTGGATAGGAGGTCTCTTTTCTTTGCTGCTGTGTGTTGGGGCAGCAGCATCAGAGCCAGCGACACCAACAGACTTGATAAAATCATGAAGAAGGCTGGCTCTGTACTCGGTCTCAGGCTGGAGACTTTTGAAACAGTGGTGGAGAGGAGAATGCTGAAGAAACTGTTATCCATCATGGACAATGATCAGCTCCACTGTCGAAGGGACAGATACAGGAAATCTTTCCTGCCACATGCAATCACACTGTACAACAACAGTTAAACTGGTCATTACATACAGTCACTATGCACTTTATATGCTTCTACTCTGCACTGCTGTCAATAATACTTATTTGTTCATTTCATTTGTCAATACTACTTATTTGTACATTTTTTAAATATTGTTTATTCTA
>JAOXYL010000100.1:27788513-27817922 GCA_028564955.1 Terapon puta | reverse complement strand
TTAGAGCTCTACTTATTTACAGTAGGGAAAATTACTTGCGGAGAGTTATTATAATTTAATTGCCTGTAAATATCAGTTGGGGTCGGGAGCGGGTCTAGTGTGCTGCCATTTCCCCGGTATCCTCCACGTGACTCCCAAACCACCATTTTTAACGGGAAGGCATAAGTAGCTGTATCTTAACCTGGGTCTTTTCTTGCGCCAGATAAATGATATGATAGCATTATTTAATTGTGTAAGCTTTCTTTGATATCATAACTGGTATCATCTGAAATAGATACAGAAGACGAGGAAGGATATTCATTTTGATCAGATGGATACAGCCCAGAAGAGACAGAGGCAGGCTACACTGCCTATCAAGATCTCGTTTTATACTTTACAGAAGGGGGGCAATATTCAACTTATATAGGTCTTTTAAGCATGGGGATACTTTTACTCCCAGATATATGAAACCTGCAGGGGACCAACGGAAAGGCTGTGAAATGAGTCTAATGTTTGTGAAGAACAAAGAGGCATGGCTTCGCCCTTAGAAAAATACATTTTATAGCTGGAGAAGGAGCCGTAGTTATTAATTAGTTCTGTCAATTTAGGAATGGAATGTGCCAGGGAACTTAAAAGAATTAAGATGTCATCAGCGTACAACAGAATTTTATGCTGACAATTATTTAAAAAGATTCCTCTAATACTGGTATCCTGTCTAATGGCAGCAGCCAAAGGCTCCATAGCTAGAGCAAACAACAGTGGACTCAGGGGGCAGCCCTGCCTAGTCCCTCATTCAATGTTAAAGCCGCTAGATCGGAGTCCATTCATAATTACAGCTGAGAGGGGCAATGTATACAAAATCTGAATCCATTTAATAAATACTTCTCCAAGGCCAAATTTTTGAAGTGTAAAGAAAAGATAGGGCCATTCCAGTCGGTCAAAGGCTTTGTCCACGTCGAGAGAGATGACCAAAGTGTCTGCGCTGTACAGGGAGGAATGCTGAATAATGTTAAGCAGGCGTCTCACATTATGGGATGAGTACCTGCCACGTATATAACCAGTTTGGTTGTTAGCAATAACAGTGGGGAGAACATTTTCTAAACGTGAGGCCAGAATCTTTGCAAGGAGTTTTCGGTCTAGATTGCAAACAGATGTACAGTCTGTACGAAGAGCATTCCTTAGATGGTTTATCCTTTTTTAGTACCAGGGAGATATTAGCCTCCATCAGAGATGGTGGAAGAGCCCCAGCTACAAAAGAGGACTGCAGCATTTCTAATAGAGGGTGGCCTAGGATAGTATTAAACTTTTTGTAAAATGCATTAAATCCATTAAGGGCCTGGGGGCCTTGTTGTTAGGGAGCAGTTGGATACAAGTCTTAATTTCACTCAGAGCTATCGGTTTGCACAGATCATCTCTTTGGCTGTCTGTAATTTTTTGTAGGTTGACCTTTGTGAAAAAAATCAATAATATTTTTCCTAAGGTCGGTTTGAACCGAGAAGTATACAACTGTTTATAAAATTTCTTAAAGTTGTCATTAATTATTCTATTATCATAGTTGTGTATGCCAGAAGAGAAATATTCTGAGCCGAAGTCCTATTACGAAGAAGATAGGACCGATACCGACTTGGTTTATTTGCAAATTCGTACATCCTTTGCCTCATGAAAAACATAGATTTTTCAGCCTTCTTTGTTAGCTCTCTAACGCTGTCTTAACCACTTGTATATCATTCCTGAGTTCTTCTGATGGAGACATGTTGTATTTAGTTTGAAGTTAGTGCAGCTCAAGCTCAAGTTTTCTTTGTTCTTTTATACTATTCTTTTTGAGCCTAGCGGTGTACAATATGATTAAACCCCGAACATAGGCTTTCATGGTATCCCATAGCAAACCAGGGGAGATATCAGGAGTTTTACTTACTTTAAAAAAAAGAAATTCTTCAAAATTTGGGTCATTATTTTAAAAACGTGCTGTATCTCCAGGGTCGCCTTTGGCCCACTGGATTCAAGTTATCTAAGGTTATATAAATTGGTGTGTGGTCAGGGATAATGATGTCTCCCATAGTGCAGCTCTTAACATTATTTAATGCGATCTTGGATGTGAGAATGAGGTCAATTCTACTGCATGTTTTATGATTAGCAGAATAAAAAGTAAAGGCCTTATCATTAGGGTGTAAAACACGCCATGTATCTACTAGATCGACTTCACTACAGGTGTCTGATACAGCTCTTGCTCTTCTAGATGTTATGTGTTGTACTGAAGGCGACGTATCCCTAACTGTGGAGGAGTAACAGTTAAAGTCACCAGCTATGTCTGAGTTGCCACAGATCCAGTCAGCAAATAGGGACATAACTTGGGAAATAAAGTCATTAGATTGTACCGGGGGGAAGTAAATATTTAGGAGTGACACCAATTGTCCATGGAGATGACCCTTCAGCATTACATACCTACCCGATTTATCAGAAATAGTTTGAACGTCGGACAGAGGCAGATGCTTATTTATTAGAATGGCTCTTACTGGTAAAAGATGAACCAAACACTCGCCCAACCCAGTCACGTTTCAACTTAGAGTGTTCATTAGCAGATAGGTGTGTTTCTTGTAGGAGGGCTATATGAACATTTTCCTTCTTGAGAAAACTTAAAATCTTTTTCCGTTTAATAGGATTGTGTATACCCCCTACATTCTTGCTGCATATTTTAAGTGCGGATTTAGTACTATCACAGGCCATTTTGTGTTGAAGAAGACATCCCAGCTGCATGTGTGTGAAAACACTGGAAACAACCAGAACTCCCTGAAACTAGACTGGGACACATAATGTGAAAAGAAAACAGAAATACTGCTTTGCTAACATTTACAACAAAACTATGTACAAGGAACAACATGTAAATATATTGAATAGACATTGGGGTCAGACTTTGGTCTATTACACCCATCGGATGTGTGAGCTAACTTCCTGACTCAGATAGAGGACAGCCAAACAAAAAGTCTGCACATCAATAAGTACAACAAAACGAAACAGAGACAGGCTTAGCAATACAACACATTCAGTGTGGCAAAGTAGTATCAGTCCCGGTATCACCAGCAGTTAAAGCTGTTTACAGAGATGAACAGTAGATGGTCATGGTCGCCTGTGAAATGATGGAAAACTCTCAGTCAGTAGGGCTTGTGGAAGGAGATCCAAGAAGGCAGCCACGTCTTTAGGATGCTTGAAGAACTTCTCCTACCCGCCGTGAGTGATCCTCAGCACGGCTGGGTATAGCATAGCAAAGGCGATCCCTTTCTCCTTAAGCTGCTGTGAGGGTGCGATGGCAGCGATCCAGTTTAACGGACACGACTTTGAAGCTCACCTGTAGTAGCACCGGCAGCCAGGTTCTGAAGAAAGCCATGGGGTTAGTGCCTTAGCTGGCTCCTATTCTCTAAATCATCCAGCTTCTCCAAAGCGGCTTCTAGCTTGTTCTCCA
This sequence comes from Terapon puta, assembly GCA_028564955.1. Lineage (NCBI taxonomy): Eukaryota > Metazoa > Chordata > Actinopteri > Centrarchiformes > Terapontidae > Terapon > Terapon puta. The sequence continues at coordinate 27,814,486 of JAOXYL010000100.1, read as the reverse complement.
TCTCCACAAGCTTAGTGATGTGAGTTGCTGCGGTGTCCTCAGAGTTTGAGATGCGGCTCTCAGCCTCGGTAATCCGCGTATCAAGAGTGGCAATTTTGGATGAGCAACCTTTGAGTTTTTTCAAATGAAGCCTCCATACCTCTGAGCACCTCTGCAGATATTCTTTCCACCGAGCTGTCAGCGTCAACTTGACCCAGAAGTGGCGGCGTGCTATCCGCCATGCTAGCTTGGCTGCACTGGGGCGTTTGAGCTTCTCCCGATTTAGCAGATTAGCAGAAGGTTGAAATTTCTTTGAGTACCAGGCATTGTACTCACTTTAAACAAAGATGACCGCTCACTGCGACTGCATCCCACTTGACAAAAAAATACTAAAAGGATACCGAGCTGCAGGCGCTGCTACTCATGTCATGTGACCCCGAAACTATGACTGATTCTTGCAAATGGCCTTATGGGCAGCAGGTGGAGCCAGAAGAACATTTTTTAAAAATCCATCTCATGTTCCACTATCAGGACATAGTTTTAGCAAACATAACTATGTTATATTTGTCTGAGACAGACTCAGACACCCCCATTCCTTAAACAGAGATAAGAGCCATTGAATGATATTATTATCACTCCTCTGTTGATCTTTGCCTGGGCTCTCCCTCTTAATCTTCACTGAACTAGGCTAATGAAAACCTGGTCTGGGTCTGGTGCTGGGCCACTGGCCCTTTCCGCACATATCAGCCTGTTGGGGCAGCACTACATAAACTCCAAGACAGATCCTAGCCTCATGTTTGAAGCTTCTGTCTCAGTCTGATGGCTGTAAATCTGAATTATTGACAACAAAAGACAAGCTGTGCACTTAAACCCAGCAACTGCCTTGCTCACAGATCCAAAATGGGGGTACCTGAAGACGTCATTCTGCCTCATCTTGAATGAGAGACAGACAACCTTGAATAGTTCACTACACTTGGAAAAGTGCCTGGTGGAGATGTCTTAAACAAGGACAAAACACCTTCACCATTGGTGATCTATTTCCAATTATCCAGTCTTCCTCCTGCATCTCCTCAAAGCATCGTCTCGCTCTCCCTGTGTTATCACACAGGTCTCAGAATCCAAACTAATTGGTAGGAATTGCTAATATCAGTATGCATATAATAGGCCAATAATACCCTACCAATGTTGAATACATTTATTGTAACAACAACAACAATAATAATAACAATAATAATAATAGTTCCATGGTGTAGCCTCACCTGGGAGACTGTGCTGCACTCTCTCCACAGGGGTATTGTCATAGCCCTCACAGCTGCTGTCTGGGGATCTTTTTCATCCTGCTGTGGTCTAAAATATATGAACATACAGCCAGCACTGAGAGGCTCAGAAAGAGTGTCTGACCTCAAACCACAAGGATGACAAGAAAAGTGCCTAAGATTGTCACTGGACTTAATTTATTGTTGACTAACCCTATACAATATTATTACAATATTGTTTGTTATTATTTGCTCTTACTATATTTTACACTTCTTCTGTTGCACAGGTGGAAGAGCTACATTCAGCTACATACAGTCTAATTAGCATTTCGAATGTAACATCCTAATACCCAAAAATAGAGCTTTGAAACAGGGCCTTACTCCATACATTTTTGTAACTTCAACTTCATTTATTTAAGAAAAGAACCTAACTTAATAAATGTAAAAATAAAATATTTATGTTTTAGTTTCATGTTTTATTATTCATTATTATTTATATCATTCATACTTTAGTTGAGATTACACATGTTTCAGTTTCTTATAGGTACTGTTATAGGAGATTTCAAAATTGGTTTAGAGTATGGAAAAAAAACTAATGAATGAGAGCTTGCATTACATTTAAGAATCTAGTGGAACAGAGGCTAGCCTCGAGTTATCTTAGGCATCTATAGTAGTTGCTGCTAAACTGAGATTACACATCCATCCATGTATATTCCATAGAAACACAATGTAACCTATATGATTACTTGTCCATACTTTTGTGAATCTAGTTTTCTGATTTGTTGTCACAGTTCCAAAAAAAATGAAATGCAACGAGCTATTGGCTTGTTGCATAACTGTGCACCTACATGCATAGTGAGAGCAGAAGATAGTATATTTTCAATATTATATGCACACTGTACAAAGAAAGAAGTAATCTCTTGGACAAGAAAAAGGTTCAAGGTTAAGATCACAGCCTGATGCAGTGAACTTGAAGTTTTAGCTCATGAACAAAACGCTAGTAAGTCTCCAGTTGCTGATTTGCATAAAGCGTGGAGGGATTTTCCCTGGCCGTTCCCAGGAAGTAGCATTTTTTTCTAAACACATGTTCACTGCGCAAACAGGGTGTGGGTCTCAGCTCTGTGTGACCTCTGGGGCTACAGGTATACACCTTTGAAAATATTAATGAATGTTTATACCAGCTGAGGTTGAGCTGTTCTTAAAACAAGTACAAGGTAAGAGATACATGTTGGTTGTGACTGACAGATACAGTTCATTGGTTAAAGCAATACCAAAAATGGGACCAGATGCAAAACCATCAGCCAACGATATGTGTAAATTCTGAGACCAGTTTTGATAGTGGTCCAGCTTTTGAACAGAGATTGATAGAAAGAATCACAAAGTCGTTCAGACTTATGACAGCTAGGATATGTATAATCATCCACTCGCAGGAAATGACAGATGGATAATGGGAACTGAAAAACCAAAATAGCAAAGACTTGTGCAAGTGGTCAAATTAGACAGCAGTATGCCTTTAGCACTAATGACCATGAGAATGCAAACTAACTGCAGTATGCATCTAATCATATCAATAAACCCAACCCATACCTCAGATATGCAGGTACTGGTGTGTGTTACAGTGGGGTTCGAGGCAGGAGGACCCAAAAGCAGGTCATCGCTTAAGTAGTTTCACAAGGTTTAATAAAAAAAAAAAAAAAAAAAAAAACGACAAAGGTGGAAACTTTCTGGTGGCCAGTGATGAGGAGGAAAGTGGAACCCTCCTGGCAGCCGGAGACAAGGACAAAGGCAGGACCCTTCTGGTGGACGCTGACAATTTCTGTGGCTATGGCAATGGTAACTGCCGTCAGGATCCATGTCTACCCCGATGGTCACCCTGAGACCCTGGGAAAATAGCCAAATGAGTCCCCTCCCAAGCTGATAGCTGGATTGTTGGATGGGCAGGTTGCAGACCTGGAGACTGAGGTACAGGCTTGAAAGTGGCAGACTGCAGGCTCAGGAACCCCACTCAAATTGTCCGAGATGCAGGCTGGAGATTGGTAGACTGGTGCCCAAACTGAATAGGCAGAAGCTCTGGCATGGGCTTGGACTGGTAGCTAGGGTGATGAAGCTGTGGCATGGGCTTGGGCTGGTAGCTAGGTTGCTGAAGCTGAAGGCTACTAGGCCGAGGCTTTAGCTGTGGCTGCAGGCTAGCAGGCCGAGGTTGTGGCCTGTGGGGATTTCAAAATAAAACATGAAATGCCATAACAAGAAACCAGACATGACACTTAACAGATCTTGGACATGGCAGACGAGGATGCAAGAAATACAGGAAGCACAAGGCAGAACCAGAAACAGACAGACATGACCTAAAACAAAGATCAGGAAACTGAAAACAAGCTTGCACAGGCCGCACAATAAGGACAAAGAAACCAAAGGAACCAAAACTAACGCAAGCTAAAACAAAACCCACCTTCCAGGTAAACTGAAGGGGTACCCAACCAGCACCCTCCTTTTTAGGCCAAAAAGGAATAAACCTCATCAAAATGTTACTCACAGCAGCACACACACCACACGGTCAGGTGTCAATGGTAAGAGAGAGGGCTTCAAGCTTCCTCTCTGGGCTTTTATACAGGGTGAGGAGTTGAGTAGAGTGAGTTCACCTGTCCTCACTCTGCAATCACTGGCACTAGAAACCTTGAAGGACATAGAGGGGGGGGGATGGGACAGCACACTCGAACACAAGATAACGTGCATAACACGTAACAACCAGTGCGATAGTTCCTCCATCTCGGCCCTGTACACTGTCTTGTCCCTACCTCAGATGAGTCGTACCACTGTAGTGTCATCCACATGTTTAACTAAGGTTAACCCTTTAAGCACCAAAGTCGCAATATTGCGACAAGCAACATTGCTGAATAAAACAGGCTGTATCTATAATGTGGTGCCGAATCTTGTTACTACTTTTCACCAGGAGACAGCAGACATGTGTACCTGTAATCTGAGCAGCATTTGTGGGTGTGGTTCTATTCAAAGTTTTAGAATAAAAAGAGTTTGTAAAACACCTTCTGGCGCAGAGACGCAGCAGCGAAGCAGTGGTAGTCGTGCTGAGCACATTTTCCAATATGGCTGCGGCCATTTTCCAATATGGCCGGTGACGTCATAAAAAGTACATTAATGATTTCACTCCCATCATAGACTTTGAGTCATACTGAACAATTTTCCATTGACAGTATACCTTTATCTCAAACTACTTTCAAGTTATAGCCTTTTGAAATCTTGATATCAAAATGGTATATTTTGGTATAAACATGAACATGAAGTCATCAAGACTTGAAACAACAAGGAATGAAAACCAAACATAACCAAAACCAAGACCAAAATAATCAACATGGATCAAGACATGACATTAGATCTGTCTCTTTGCACACATTGCATTTGGTCCACATCTTATTAGTCTTATAATTTATTCTTTTTTAGTAGGTATAGGTTCTGTAAAAAGTACCTTCTGCCTGGATCATTTTCTTTAGAGAAGAGTTAACAAACTCTTCACCTATACCTGTTATTAACAGCTATTATAAAAGATAAATTATCCCACATGAAACCAGCATCAGGTGACACTTGCCAGGATTTCAGTCTCAGTTTTCACACCTGGGTTTATAGTGATACCAGCCCCTTTGAAGTTCCTCAGACATTAACAAAATCCTACTCCCAAACTCTATCATTCTCGTAATCTTACCTCCCTCAGGCAGTCCAATGGGAACCAATGAAAGGAAAGACAAGATCTATTCCTAAAATGCTAAGCAAATCTAAACCGGCTGCCACAGAAAGCTCACCAACAACAATAGTGTTACACAAGCAATTGTCTATCCAGTTTCTAGTTCTGGGAATTCATTATATAATAAACTCAGCTATGAGGAAACAGTAGGATCGGATAGCCTAGACTATACTTTCAGTTTTTCCACTATACAACTGGAAGCATTAGTGGTAAAATGTTGTTTTTGTTCACACCCTCATGGATGCTTATTTAGTGCAGATTTAAACATTCAATCATCAGTTATTCAATCAGTCTTTGTTAGCACTTGTTATTTTGTGTTTGTGTGATGCTCACTTATGTGTGGTCACATTGGTGACAAGATGTTTTATTTCTATATACAGTATGTATCCTTTCGTATAGTATAGTCATATGTACTGAGTCATTAAGAGTGAGTTAAATGAGATATTTATATCTTTTCATTGTGCTTTTTATGTAGAACACCAGCAGGGGCAGTCTCATTGATGTCTCACAACTGGTGGTTGTTCACAGTTTTTGCAGCAGTCACTTTACAGTTCTGTGTCATTTTCCTGCATTCTAAGCAAGGCAAAGTGATGCAGAAGTCAATTTTTATGTCACACTCTTTTATTCTGCTTTGCAGGTATGTAAAATAGTAATCCATATCACCTAACTGTTGTTATCATAAACATGATGTTTTGCACTTGGTAACTATAAAATGTTTTTTTTAGAAGATACTGACTGTGATACAGGTAAATTGTGTAGTTTTTTGCTGTGAATCGCCAGTTTTGCAAAAGAGGGGGCACTATGGGGCCATTTTATCACACACAGACCTGAGACTGACATTTTCAATGAGATTTTACCACTTCTGATGAATTTGGCCAATTTGTATGAATCTCTGAGCATCACAAGCCCATCACCAGGTGCTTCCTTTTTCATGGCGAAACGTCAATATTTGCCACGCCGTTTGACCAAAACTAAAACACTTCGCAGTTTAACGTCACCCATATCTTTAGATTGTCTAGTTTAATTTTGAAGCCAATCTGACCAAATCTCTAGGAGGAGTTCGTTAAAGTGTGAGACCTGCGACTGACATCATCTTCCTATTTCCAGTCGAATATGGCAATTTTCCACGTCGCCACGCCTGCAATCTTTGATCGAAATGAAAATGCTTCGCAATTTAGTTTTCCACATGTCTTTAGATTCTGCAGTTCAAATTAGTAGTGTATCTGTTTAAATCTGTAGGAGGAGTACGTTAAAATAGAAAGCCTCAAAATGGCGGATTTTATGGAAAATTGATGCACATAAATGCAAATATCTGATTTCCTGTTGGGTTTAGGATATGGGTCCAAGAGACTTTTTTGTTGAGTCTATAGAGCTAAATGACTTGGGCTTATGATTTACAAGTTTCAGACCTGTAGGTCAAAAGGTCTCCTGGGGCTGAATGTGTTAATATGCAAAAATCATAAATTGCTCCCATTGACATTTCATGTCAAAATATCTCACTTCCTGTAGGTTTTAGGACATGGGTTCCCCACCGTTTTTTTAGATCTTGGTGTGATACATAACATACTCGAATTTCAAATATGTAGGTGAAAGTATGGGCGTGGTCTGTCATTTTGAAAATTTCAAGGGGGCACTACAGAGCCGCTTTGCATCGGAGAGTCTGGCTCCAAGAGACTTTTTTGTAGGCCTTTACATCATACACCTGTACATCAAATTTCAGACATGTAGGTGAAACGCTGTGGCGGGGCTGCTGACTTAAGTGTATCTAGGTGGCGCTATTGTGCATCGCAAAGATTCAAATGTAGATGTGTTCAGGGCCAAAATCTTATCAATCTCTTGAAGTTTGGGTCAGGCCAGACCACGTATGTGAATGTTAGAGCAACATTTATACTCATGGTGACACATCAAAATTCGGCACGCCGCCACAGCCACGCCCTCTGATGAAAAGTTGAAATTATTCATCAGCTGTCATCACCAATGCCTTGACATCATCCACACCTAATTTGAGGTGGATATACTCACTTTGGAGAAGGCTATCCTCAAGTAAAATATGACACTTCCTGTCACCAACAGATGGCGCTGTATCCATCACTGAATATTGTTGTATTAATGTGTTCAGGTCTGGACTCCAATCAGACATGGAAAGTTTCAGCGTGATTCAACAATGTGTGAGTGTGAGTTATAGCCGAATTACTCCCACTTCCTGTTTCATAGCGAGACATCAAAACTTAAAAGGCTGCCACGAAAAATTGGCTCTAAGAATTTTTTTTTTTTTTTGCAATTTAACATCGCCCATGTCTGTAGATCATATGGTCCAAATTTGGTAAGGATCGTAACAAATCTCTAAAATTGGACAAAAAAGTGGCAAAAACTGATTTTTGATTCAAAATGGCGGACTTCCTGTTGGAGTTAGATCATGGCTCCAAGAGGCTTTTTTGTGTGTCTCGGCATGTTAAATAAACTCTGTACATTTCATACACGTGGATGATACCGTATTGAGAAAACTGAAATGTAGGTGGCGCCATAGAGCCATTTTTGTACGCCCATGTCTGGGACCCATACCATATGTAAATTTTCGCCCAGCTTTGGGGGGGTAACCAAATTTTTGTGAGTTGTTAAGTATCTTTAGGCCCTCAAAAATGCGATTTATTTAGGTCAAGAATAACGAGAAGAAATCCAATAGTGCTGTGACGGTGCCCTTCGGTGCTCGGGCCCTAATTATGCTGAGTAAGGCAGAAGTGCAGTTTCTCTCTCTCTGAGTCTTCTTAAGATTGTGATTAATTTATCAAAATTGACACCAAGAGGAATCCATAACAAACTGGGGGTTTTACAAGATAGGGTAGGCAAAACATTAATAAAAGTTTGTCCCCTAGTGTCTTACATCAACAACAACAACCAAAACAAAGATGAAATCACAAATAAATTTAGACCCTAACCCAAAGCGAGCTACCAGGGGCTATGCCATCATTCTCTGCCATCATTACCTGACCAATTTTACCACCCTAACAGTTAGCTAACTGGATTTTACAGAGCAGGAATAGGGACTCTATTCTTGATCACACATTATAGAATAGGTGCTCCATGATTCATGATACTAGACCAGTGCTAACTTGGATCCTGAGAGCTAAATTATACAATTCAAAAAGTGTATAATAGCCTTACAGAGATATTATGGTAAATGCCCTTTAACATGTCTACTTCTCCATTATTATTTATCATGATGAATTCTATCAACATTTTACTCCACCAAGTTGTTCTTCTATGAGACAATCCTTTCCTGCAGCTTGCTTCGTTGTTTCCAATCAAACAATCATTGCTGTACTGATAACAACTTATAGTGTGGGATCATATGTGTTATGATTGAGGCCACTCCTTGGCGATGGTCCTCATTATCTCAGGCTCCTACCAGGAAGTGTTTACTGCTTGATTTTTATTACATTTACTGCCAACTGTAAACATGTAACCTGTGTCTGATTCATGTAGGCGGGAAGCTGTTGATGATTAAGGCTGACCTTGACTAGGCTGGATCATCTGAGCAAAGGCAGCCCTCGATCATGACAGGCCAAAGGCTTCTCTGTCATTTTGTTTGTAGCAATTGGATGAATTGAAAATGTTTAAGGTAAAAAGCTCCTGAAGGATTTGTCTGTCTAGTTAGTCACTAATTTTTCTCCCTCAATAAAAACCACTGTGGTTGTTGAAAACAAGGTCGATTAGAGCAGAGCAATGAACTCAATTAATGAGCTAAAAGATGCTGTTCTATGGAAATTAAGGGAACTGCATGGTTTATAATGCTTGCTTAATTCATTTCATGGTCAGATATATGCAGAACAACATAAGCTTACAATAAAAATGAAAATGGAATAAATGTAATAGTCACTTAGCAGACTCATTGCATTATTAAAACAAAGACTACATGATCAAATGATGCTTTTTTTGGTGACCTTTCGGTCGCCTGCAGCAGCAGTTGTGTGTGGTGGGACAGAACTGTTGGAGATTGGGGAGAGTATGAACCTGTGAGCGTTTCCTGGGCTGGATTTTGTGCTGGAGATTTAGCGAACCACCAATGCTTTCACAATGCCCTCCTCTGTTGCCAAGGAGATAGAAACTTAAAAACGTACCAGAAATGTTTTCCATACATTTCATTTACTATTCCTGAAATCTTTAAATATGTGAACATACAACAGATAAACAGTATGACAAAAATACTAAGTTACCATGTATTGTAGAGGAAGAGCACACAACAATCACTGCTCTTGGACTTAATTTGTGATCAGTGTCTAAAGGCAACAAAAGACAAAAAAAAAAGGTTTCATAGCACAGAGCGTGGAGCTTGTGTAATTGTGTGAAGTTTTAATATGATATATATATGTGAATATGATATCTGTAACTGACCAGTGAAAAACAAATATCATGGACAACACCAGTTCATGTGACGTTCAAGAGATAGAAAAGCTAACTATATTAACACCCTCTCATCTGGTCACATCCTCTTTGAAAAGACAGCACACATTAGCCTACAGTAACCAGACAGCCACAGCTTTCATGGTGTTTGTGTGTGTGTGAATAGTCTCCATGGCAGGAAGCCTTTACAGGACTTGAAAGTACACTCTTTTCCAGAGGGGTGTTCCAGTCTGGTGGATTAAGGGAAAGCCTGGCTTATTTCGATCAGCCTGGCTTATTTTAAAGAGAGTTGCGTTCCATCATCATGGTTTATCTGAATGCTGGCTGAGTAACCATGGCAACTTATGCTGCTGAACTAGCCTGCTCCGGGGCAGGCTAACAGTAAAGCTTAGTATAGCTTTCTCTCAAAGATTGTCTGACGGGCTGAAACGGAGTCCCGAAAGAAAGTTCCACCTGGTAGATCTCCACGCTCACTCTGCTCATGTATTTTCTCTTATAAAAATGAATGTAAAACCTCGCTAAAATCACGACGCCCCACTTTCACTGTCTCCACAATCAATTAGTCAGTGTGTGGTGTAGAGAAGGAAATTTCAGTGACCTTTTTTGTCATGTAATGTCTCCTCCATAAAGAAATTAAAAATGAAAACTAATAAAATAAGAATTTAATTAAATAATAGATATTTCTCACACTTTCAATGAACCTAAGGGGACTTGAAGAGGCAACCTTTTGGTTCCCAAGCAAAGACTCCACAGACAGAGCTATACTTGCCCCACAAACACAGTGGGGTTATGTCTCTCACTCTGTTCCTCTCGCACCATCTGCTTTTCTCCCATCGACTCGTCAGGGCTTCTTACGTTCCTTGGGCACTCGCACATAGCCAGGCTATGTAAGCCTCGCTTGAATGAGCCTCGACTAGTTGAGGCTAAAATATGTTAGTGGAGCCACTTGAGGCTTAACTGGGAGATGGAGTTAGTTTAAACGAGGCTTTCTCCAGTCAGCCTGGCTTTCTTTAGCTACGTTGATGGAACACCCCTCAGGTGTTACCTCCTCAGAGCTGTAGCTCCAAACCACTGTTCTCCAGCTTTAAGTTGACAACACCGTTTATTTGGCTAGGCTAACTTACTGGAGGACACCATGCAGCACAAACTGCAGTAGATATATGTATGTTTATGTATGTACACACTGCCTTGTGTTGCTGCAAAAAACTTTTTGCCAGCGCCTCACATGGCTGTTGGACTAATAGGCAGAGCTATTGTTTTTATTGTATTGTGAGACTGCCACCACCACCCCATTGTTTTCTATGTAAACATGACACTAACTTTTTCAACTTGTCACCTTGGTTCATCATAGCAACCAAAGAAACTACAGTGACGGAAACAATACAAGACCTGAGTTTACTGGTATTTGAGTTCTTAGCATAAACCTCTGTAAGTAGAGAGCAAACTTTTATGAAATTCATTAGCAACATTTGCCATCTTAATCATGCCATATTGCGATACTATAATCATCCTCTGAAAGTAAAATGTTAATATTTCTGACTGCTTACTGATTGGCTGGAAGAGTCCAGGAATCTTTGTCAGAATACAAGAACTTGATTTCAGAAGATATTGTAGTAATAATAATAATTCTAATTATATTGTAACACAGCATCAGTAAATCATGGCTGCAGTGAACTGTGAATGAGACCAAATATTGTTGAACTACTTCTTCTTCTTCTTCTTCTTCTTCTTCTTCTTCTTCTCATTATTATTATTATTATTATTATTATTATTAATATTATTATTATTATTGTTATTATTATATTTAAATCTTCTGTTGGAACTTGGAACATACGTGTGTGTGTGTGTGTGTGTGTGTGTGTGTGTGTGTCATTCTGCAAAAAGAAAAGTCACAAATGCAAAACGAAAGTGTAGGAGATGAGTTTAATAAGTAACTCTGGGGAAGGGCATAATGTCTCTCTGTGTTTATCCAGTGACAATGCAATGAGATCACAGCAGTAAAAATCCACGCCTCCTTCCCTCTCTTGTATTTTTTCTGGCACAGATTGTGAGGTTTCCAGTAAGCTACGTGCTACACACACATCCTGGCCTGTGGCCAGATCTACCAGCTAGACAGGTATGTTGACCTAATAGGAGGAGAGCGGAGTCACACTCATCTCACCAAGAAGTGTATGTGTGTAGTGGTGTGTGTACACGTGTGTGTGTGTGTGTGTGTGTGTGTGTGTGTGTGTGTGTGTGTGTGTAGGTGTATGTGTATGTGTTTGTATATTTGTTTTGGGTGTGCTCTGCTCAGGTAGTTAATCAACAGGCCTGACAAAGACAGTGAGGATTAAATCAGGTTTCTTGCAGTTGGCAAGACTCTCAATTAGATGAGTGGAAGATTAATAAATTCTTGAATCATCAACATAACACTAAATGTTTCAGTCCAATGCATGAAGTGCTGGTAACAAACAGCAACTTAACACAGGAATTAAATCAGGATATAAAAGCTTGTAGTTTTGTAGGGGTGTTGGATCGGTATACAAGGGCTGTTTAGACACATGGAGATCCATTACTACATCTGACTTTTCTAGTAGTTGCTGTATCACTCTTATGGTTTTAGTAAGAAAACAAAGTTGGCCATACTAGGTGATGGTAAAATCTAACAAGACTGGAAGGAAAGCCAGGATAAATATGCTAAATACTGAGTGTAAAGAAGAAAGAATCACGGTTTGCCAGCCAGCAGAGCACGCCAAAGAAATGCAGAGACAAGAGGGCGGTGGAAATGAAAACACAAGGGGCAAACACTTGGTGACGTTAAGACCATTAAAATAATCAGTTTCTACAGTAAAGTCTGGACCCTGTGATATCTAGCCCTCATGAATATTGAGACTGAGTGAGTTATGACTACATTCAGTAAACTTGTCAGTGACCAGAGAGACTTCTGCTTAGACCCAACTTTATTGATCCTTTTGGGATGACTCCCTGAGGGAAATAAAAAAAACACCCACAACAACACAAGAATTTCACATTTGTGAATGGAACATCTTCATTCACAGTTCAGCAGTCTTCTGCTGACAAATGCAATGACCTTCAAATTACACTCTTCTTCCTGGTATAAAGCTACACATGAGTGAGCCCTGCTTTGTACTCCTTCTTTTCCCGCCACCTGCGCAGCACTCCTGTTGCTCAGCTGCAGCTCTGCTGTTCAGTTGCAGGTTACCACCCCTGATGTGCAGTTGCAGACTTCTGGGGGGATTCTGCTGATGTTGGTCTGGTTTCCAGAAGGGTTCTGCCTTAACATGTCAGCATGTTAAGGTTTGGTGGTGACGAGGCAGGAGGACCCAAAATGCAGGACACGAGGACTATGGTAGCTCTCAACCGTGGCTTTTAATGAAAGAAAAGGCGTGATCTAATCTCTTTGTGGAACAAAGTAAAACAAGAACTAGATACATTGACTTGAACGGCTTGACAAGAAAACATGAACAGCTTTTACCAACACTACATGAACAGCTATGACGTGACTACACGGACGGCTTAACATGAAAACATGAACAGCTATGACATAACTATATGGAAACATGAACAGACAATCTGGCGATGAGACAAGGGCAGACATGGACTATAAGAACACAAGAGGTAATGGGCAACGGGTGGAAACAATCAGGGCGGGGCAGACAAGGACAGGAAGTAAAGGTACCTGACACACAAGGGAAGCGGATTTCAAAATAAAACACGACACGCTAGAACAAGAAGCTAGACCAGACATGGAAGACTAAACAGACATGACAAAACATAACCGGACAAGAAAGATGCACAAGACAATAACTCAGGACTAAACATGACAGGATGGAAAGCAGAAACAAGACATAAAGACATAACCAAAACATAATAACCAAAACCAAAATAAACAATACGGATCAAGACATGACATAACCCTGAACAAAACATGAACATGTAACCTGACAGACAACTTGACACAAGACTATACAAGAAACAAGACCATAAACATGAACATGAAGACATCAAGACAGGACCATAAACATGAACATAAAACATCAAGACAGGACCATAAACATGAACATGAAGACATCAAGACATGGAAATAAGGAGCGAGAACCCAACATAACCCAAAAACCAAAACAACCAATATGATCAAGGCATGACACAGCAAGACTAAAGAGATGATTGTGGACCTTGGTCTCCACATCACAACCTGAATATTCTCTAACATACAGCTGAAAATCTACTCCTGCACCACTGAGAAGACCCTGCAAAGACTGGTTCATTAAATTGGATGTACCATAGGGGGCAGTCTACCCTACCCAGAGGATATTTAAGACAAAGGCAAAGAGTGTTTTTAAGGATCTTACCAGGTAATAACATTTTCTCCCTGCTGCAGTCAGGGAGGTATCGAATACACCAGGCCTGAGAGGCATAGGAAGAGCTTCTACCCTCAGTATACCAGGATCCCAAATAATCCTAAAACTTTTTAAATGACTTATTATTCAAAGTTACTTTCAATAGTTAACATTAGTCTGTATTACTTGTTTTAGTCTCAATTCATATCTTCAGACTTAGACCTTTTTATTGCATAACTGAAGGAGGTAACATGCAAATGCCCAGCTGGCCTCAGGAATTAGAAGGTTGGTGGTTCAATCTCAGCTTCTTGGTGGCACTGGGCAAGATACTGAACCCTTAACTGCTCCTGAAGACATAGCAAATGGTGTATGTTTGTGTGTGTGAATGACTAGATGACATCAGGAGAATAGGTGTGACTGGAAAAGTACTATATAAATCTATGTATATATATTACATACCTTTCATCATTATAGAGAGCATGATTATATGTTATAATTTGAAACTAAATCCTTTCATGCACACCCACCACCCTGATCCTTCACATTCTTATTTATTGTTTCAAGATCTGAACATTATACTAGTTACTCCAGGACTATCAGACATAAATGTGCTTCACTATTGACAGGACTGAATAGCGTCATTGGCTTTTAAGGAAGTTGTTATACAATAGACAGGCCATCGAGATGTTATCTTGTGCTGTCATCTCCAACAGGACAAACCTGTACACCAAGCTCAAACCAGAAACCACAGTCTGCCAGTTTGAAGACGCAAAAGGAGATTTTTAACACCTCAAAGCTCAAGTTGTGTTGTGGTGTGATAGTGTTACAGTCTATAGTCTGAGGTATCAATAACACCAATGTCGAAGTCCATTTTGTAATGCTGTCATAATGTCATCACACACACACACACACACACACACACACACACATACACGCACACATCTACACACACACACGCACACAGAAATTTACTCATGCACATTAACTTTCATACAAACGTGACACCTTACATGGTTCATTTGAAAGGTTTAACACAAGTATTGTGTTGCATAATGCTGTCAGATGTACAGGTACCAATTGTGCCAGTTAAAAAGTGACTCCGGCAATATTGTGCAACACTGGCATTTTGTAAAAACATTCCAGCAAACAGGTCTTACAGGTTTTGTGACACCACACTGGTGAGTCAGTATGGATCAGTATGAGGCCCTGTTTGCATGATTGTTCTTAGTGCTTGGCAGGGCTTTAATGGTGCCATAAAGGTGATCATTACTACATTCTCAATTACCTTGTCATTGTCACAGTGTTAGAGTCATTTCTGTCTACATCGGTCATTTATTAATTACATGTGGCCAGTCAAAGATGATCCTGTCTAGCCTTTGCCTAATGACACAAGTGATCTTCTCATCTCACAGTTTGTCGACACTATAAAAAACATTAAAAATGTGTTCTTCCTCAGTTGTATTCATTATTGTCAAAAAAATAATTGGTGGTACCAATTTATCTTCATAAGTCATGTTATGTTCACTGCTAGCCCAAATTTAATGTCCAATTAAGCAAGTACAGCAAACTTGATTTGATTGAATTACTCTCAAATATTTTCTTAATTTGTAGACATTTAGAATTTTTTAATGATCATGTTTTTCTGTCCATTACAAGAACATGAGTTCTACTTTGTTTAAGCAGCAAAATATACAGAAATAAATTAAACATTAGTCTATGTATTGTGCTCAGATCAGTAGCTGCATTTAGCAGCAAATTAGTGTAATGATGGCCACATTTGCTAGAGATGGAATGAGTAGTTTGTTAAGTTTGTTGTTTTATTTCTATTTTCCCCAATGTAGGATTAATAAAGGATTCTTCTACTTCTTCTTTTATGTTCCAAAAGATACTTTCTGTTTGTGTTTGTAATGTATCCTCTTGCATGGGGCAATATGTTGGTAATGTTAGTTTTTTTTTTTTGTGTGTGTGTGTGTGTGTGTGTGTGTGTGTGTGTGTGTGTGTGTGTTGTGCTCTTCAAATAGTAATAGAATATTAACAAATTTGGAGGGATAGTTGGATTGTAGCTTTCTATCCAGCCTAATTCTGACAGAGGATTTATGAGGTGCCAGTAAAAATTTTGCCAACCTTTCTGTGGCTTGCTCTTTGTTTTTGATTCCATGTTTTCTGCTGTTATACTGTGGACTGCAAACCATCTGCTTGGCTGGGTGCACTTGTGTTTTTAAAAAATATATTTTTTCACTCAGCTGAATAGTAAAGTATTTAAAAACAACTGTTGAATGCAGAATCAGCCTACAAAAGTTTGTCACTTCAACCTATTGCTGCTTGATATGAGTTATTGTGGATAGTTGATCAACATGAAGGGTATGAAGAATAAGATCTGTCAGTTGTTGCTCATAAACACATCATTCAAAGTTGGCTCCTCCTTCCTCGATCTAGCAAGCAGTCGCTCAGCTCACATTCTGCACTCTGTAATTGGCTTGGGGTTACATTGCCCAAAGGATGGAAAGGATGACCTGAGGAAATCAGAAAATACAGGTAAAGGTCTCTGCAGACAGAGACGTCTAGTGGGTTATAAGAGAGATGATTTTTTTTGTTGAGTCTATACATTGTTAATCACTTAATAACATTAATAAGATAATGATTACCATACAGGGTTGCTCCCTTCTCATACAGAAATTATGGGAGTCAACAAAACTTAAAATGTGGTGTTGTTTAGTGAGACTGTTTGTCGATAACATATACAGACATATTTTTTTATTCTTATTGAAAGCTAGTCTTTACACCCCTAATAATTACACCACCAATTTTCTACTTGGCACACTCATTATCATCCAAGAACTGTTGCTCAACTCAGAGCTGAAAGACAATATTCTCTATAATGAATTGCCTCCTAAAATTTGCCATTGGCTAAATGCACACTAGAAAAAATCAGAACACTGCTGCCAGCAGGTAAGTGAATAATAATAAATATACCACAGTTTACATTTATCACTGTTGTAGTCTATTTTTACAAATTTCATCATTGATAGTAGTTAGTTAAAGATATTCCAGGAGGGAATATTCCAACAAAGTCAGAGGGATACAGCTTTAAAAACGAATCCCATAACGAAAGGTCATTACATGTCAGAATTTATTTAGTTAAAAATAATATGCCATTGCCATTATTACATGAATAATATTGAATTCACTTCACAATCATTTAGATTCATTTATCAATCCAAAGTTGGTGCAGAAAAAGTGATTAATCACATTGAAATAATCTTACAAACAATGTGCGACAGATTTCTGACTGATTCATAGTTTTTACAGGCAAGCATCATACATAAGACATGACATACCATATACTCATAAACTTTACACAAACATTGTGTCAACACACTTTATAATAAGTGATACTGATAGACACAGAGTGCATTGTTACTGTATTAATGTGAAGTATGGTAGCATCACCTACATTCATCTTTTTGTTCTGTCTTTGTCCTTCACATTTAGTTCACCAGTAGTAGAAGACTTTTCCAAACTTTCTCTCTACATTCACATCCGCAGCTGATTTTGCATTTATATGTGCAACTGCTGTGTAAAATGTGAGTAACGTAAAAGTGATGGGAAAAGAGATTATAATAATATAATATTTCTTGTGCCACAAAACAAGCATTACTGCCCAAAACAAACTTCAGTGTGACAGGTGAGGTTGGCTTATTCTAGCATCACTAAAGAAATGCCATACAAACATTAAAATAAAGTTTCCTCTTAGTGCTTACAGAAACTCACAAGCTCTAAAACAATGTCCGCACACATTGTAAAGTTTCTGAAGTTGCTATCAAAAAGATAAAAGAGGTGCAACATTAATATTGGTTCATAAAACCTACTAGAGCCAAAAACACTGGCTTACATTTTCTGGAACACATTCCCTCTAAGAGGAAGTAAGAGTCTTAAACAACAGCAAGGTTTTTCTGACATGCCACAGGAGTATTTTTAACTACAGCTCTGCTTGGCTTTTTAGTTTCTACCCATTCAGTGACTGATGCCTCACATGCCCATGCCAATCTCCTCAATTTTCCAGCCACTGGAGTTCTTTCCGAATTTGTACACAAGCCTTCGGCCATCAACTCGCTCCAGGATTTCCCTCTTATAGTAATACCTGAGGGATGAGGGTAAGTTAAGTCAGGGTTAATACACAAAGTATGCTTTATCATGAGGCTGTCAAAACAGTTGTATAACATCTTCTCTGGCTGTGGTTGAACTTTGTTGACTCACATAATCAGAGCTGCAAAAACACTTTACACTTTGGGTTGTGGGGTGTATTTTCGCCCCTACTCCAGTGTCTAATGAATATTTCTGTGCAGCAATATTACTGAACAAGCATCAAGGTACCTGGAAATGCAAAACCAAATCACTGCTAAATCTTTTAAATTGTCCGAATAAAGTGAAGCAACAATGTCTGGCATGGTTGTCTATTTAAACCTAGACATGGTGCTGGTCTCTTAAACAGCATCTCTATAAATGCTGAATCATTTGGAATTCACGCTAACACAGTATGAAGACTTGCTGCTGCATGAACTCACCTCATGGCACGGCTGAGTTTCTCATATGTCATGCTGCTGTTCTTCTTTTTCTGGCCCCACATCTGAGCCACAGCCTCAGACTTGAGGAACTTAAAGACACCTTCACGGCGGTCCTCCCACTTCATAAGGCCCTGGTTCTTCTCTGGATGGATCAGAATGTCCCTAATGAACTCCCATAGGTGAGTGCCACGAGGTGCTGCAGACAAATAGTGGGGCACGATGAGCTGAATGTATAAGCATGGTAGTGGCACAGATAGCCAGAAGCATGAAAAAAGCATGCAAAATAGCATCTGTAAAACAGTTAAGCAGTGGCCATGCATGTGTTTTACTGTTTTACATGATGTTGGACATTAAGATTCTCCAGCCATGGTCTCACCGTGTTTGCTTTTTTTTGGATTGTCATAAATGTTGTTGCTGTACTCTCTGCTGACTTTAGGAGGTCGTCCGCGGGGTCGCTTTAGTCGTGACTCTCCTTTCTCTGTTTTGATGTCCTTCTCTGTCAACACAATAGTTCATTGTCAGACAACCCTAACCTATACCAAAACTCACTTGCACTGCTGATAATACAAAGAAAAAACTCACTTGAAATCAGTGGGAAGGAGAACTCTGGGTCTGACTCGCCACTGCCAGACTCTGGTGAGCTGAGGCTTGAAAAACCAAACATACCACCTGAATGCATGAGAGATATTAAATTTGAGTACAGAATTCTTAAGAAACTGACTAAAACCGAGGCAGTTCTGAGGCAGAATTGAGCATGGTGATAGCAAAAATGAGAAACATGAGGATGAAATACTAACCGTTGGAAGAGGAGCTATACTCGCTGTCGGACTGATTATCAGACAGGTACTCAGTGTCTCCCAGAGGTGTCATGTGCTCCATGGTCAGACTGGTCAGATCATAGTCATCCCTGTAGTCAAACTCCCTTTTGCTGACAGCTCCTTCAGCTATTTATAGTAAGAAGCAACATTAGCTCTATGATTTCCACACAGCATCAATTGCATTGTAGTATGTAACAATTACCTTGGCCAATACGAATTGTGCTAAGTAAAGGGAAGTTTAGGTTGTCCAGGAAGTTGTCCAGGAGCTGACAGGTCTCATTCAGCTCTGGCACTGACAGGCCCTGCAGCTCTAGGAAGAAAAAGTATATGAAATGAGATGCAAAATGAGACAGGTGTTTGAGCCATAAATTTCATTAATCCAAGAGAAGACAACTGAACTTTTTTTCAGCAGAACATAGATTTGTTTTGTATAGAAGGACAATGCAATTACATATATGTTTGTTTGTTGTTGTTTTTTTTTGCTTGATAAAGGCACAGTCCCAAACCAAATCCCACAGTCCCAAATCTTTACTCTGCCAACAGGGGCTGGTATTAGAAGAACAAGAACTATATATGGATACATTTAGGCTCTGAAATATATTTCACCCATCCCCAGATGACAGATGCAGTTTTACCACATTTGGTCTTGTGTTCCTGCAAACTCTGGTGTAGGTGTAGGCCAAGTTGCTTGCCAAAGAGCCCAATCATCTGATCCCGGTTCATTTGGCAGAGGGCCGGGCCATCCATAGTGCAGTAGGCTAGACACAGGGCACTTGCATCAAACCTGGTGCTCTCTACGTGGTCACTGATCCAATCCAAAACATTGTCTGTTGTCCAACAAAGAGGGCTGATGTCCTTGTACCACTGACCTGCAGAGAGCAAGACAGGATAATATGTATGTATATATATATGTATGTATGTATATAAGTAAGTGTAGTAGTGTAGTGAGACACAGATTAGAAACTGTGAACTGATAGTGAAACTCTTGAACTAGGTTCATGCCTCTAATTTGGTTAATTTACTGTGACTGCATTCAAAGTACAGAACATATACAATATATCAATGGTTGCTTCTTAGATGTATGGCAATATGTCTACCTGCTCAGCTACCACTCTGCATCATCATCCAGAATGGACTTGTGTCTCTAAGGTCAGACAAACAAAGCCTGGGCTTTTTCAGCTCTGAGGTGGTAGCATTCTTCTCTTTGACGGTTATGCCAAGTTAAACATTAGCTATTTGGTAAATGATTGAGCCAGCAGTGTCTAAATGAGGTCAAAGCAAAGTTCAGTGAGCTAATGGCCCAACTGGTAGAAGATTAAAAATAAAGGACCATGTTTACTGCGAGATTAGTCTTCAGCTGAAACCACCCACAGAACTCAGTCTAGACTATAATGGTTAACAAAGGCTTACCAGACCAGAAATTAAATAAAGTTGTTGTCTGTGTTACACAGACGATAATGGGTGTAATTATTAAATAAATGTAATAGCAGCAGCTGATGTTCCTCTTACTGTTTATGCTGGAGTTGTGTACTTGAGTGCTGGTCTGCAGAGTATTGATGCTTGGTAGGACACTGGGTTGCTGTGGCAGGACATCAGGGACACCAGTCTGATACATGGTGAGGTTGGCATGAGTCAGGACGCTGCTGAGGCACAGTGATGACATGGAGACACTGGCAAAAATGAAGAAGATACTTGTTTACATCAGTTTAAAAAACCGAAGAAGCACACCCTCAACTTTAACATTAAACATATAATAAGATAGCAAAAGAAAGAAAGAAAGAAAGAAAGAAAGAAAAATAATAAACAATTAACAGTCTTTTACCTGATTTCCGCAGTAATACAAGATAAAGGATGTTGTTCCAGGAAACTCTGAGTATGTTTTGTATAATTTCTACTGTTTTTTTATTGGTACTCTTCTGCCTGTTTTCTGCATAACCTCTGCCTCTGTGGCAAAGGTGCACCTGCTGCATTTAACTACCTGTTGAGCTTTATACTCCTGTAAAAAAAAAAAAGGGGGGGGGGTGGACTCAGGTGAGTTCAGGGGAATTCCACCTGAAACTGGCCACACCTCCATCCCTCCTCCACTTTCCTGAGAACTTGATCAACAAAACAAACCTGCCCTGCTATTTTTTTCCTCTTTCACATAGTCAGTGAGGGTTAGATTATATTTGTATGAGTTAGAGTTTATAAATTAGCTTTGATTCGTTAGATTTTCTCACCTAACAATGAAGGTTATTGCTGCATGTTCATTACACCTCAATCAGAGGAGTCAAACCTTCTGTGTATTATTTGTGTTAGTAAAGGTTACAATATAGGAGAAAACTGGAATACAGATCACAAAATGTGCACTACCAACATATCAACATATAACATTTATTATGTATGTAAGATGTTTAACTTTTAAAGCTACTGTATTTTTAACTTTTTAAAAATGTCATTTGTTACTTTGGCTCAGTGAAGTAAGGAAGTGGAGAAACAGTGGATGCCAGAAGGTTGCAGATATTCACCGTTTCCAAAAATAGCAACACACACAGTGTGTGATGACACCAAAAAGCCAACCATATGGACAGTCTGGCGATATGGACAGTCTGACTGTAAGTGATAAAACAACCTCATGAAACCTCTCTCTCTCTCTCTCTCTCTCTCTCTCTCTCTGCTGTAGAACACAACTCTATTACTGCATTGTGATCAGAAAAGTAAAAGTGGGTAAGTGCTCACCATTTGGCACTGACATACTCAGGTGAACCTGAGGGGAGGCTAAACTGAGAAACGCAGAACAAAACTGAGGGCAAAGGTGAGAAAATGGAATGTTGATACTAATTGTAACAGTGAGACAAAGAGTACACTGCAGGGCAAACACACTGTGTTTAAGAGGTGTTGTTGGGATGGTGTCATGTTGCACAGACAATGCTGCAGGTTTCTTTACTGCAGCGAACCTCTAAGGCCTTATGTGGCTCACTGCTTGTATTTAGTAGTTAGTGATCTACTACCAACAGTCCTACTACACCTTCCACTGTTACCACCATAAACTTTGAAATGATGAAACATGGATAAGGTAGTATATTGCATGACCATAAGTATGAGGACACCCAAATAATATGACTGAATAATCTCTGAGAAGGCTTTCCACAAAAGGTTGACATCAGGCTGCAGAGCATTAGTGAAGTCCAACACTGTTGTTGGGTGATAAAGCCTAGCAATATAGTTTACCCTAAGGATGGACTGAGGTCTATGTTCTGTGCAATTCAATCAAATTCAATCAATGTGGTGTGTGTGTGTATGACATATGAACAAAAGTTCCTTAACAACCTCCACATGGACCTGGTGGTTAAATTGTTTTTTAATAGCCTTGGGAAAATGCTCATAGAAGATCTAGAGCATGATTAAGATATGTTTTACTGTGGTGATCTGAGGTTTAATTAAAAAAGTGTCATCAAACCAATTTCCAGCAACAGTAAACATCCTGGTTCCAGCTCTTCACTATTGCAGTATTGAAAATAACTCGAAACAGCCAATCTACCACAGTTTTTGTCATTTTAGCATCACAATAAAGCCATTGCTGTTCTGGATTATTCCTTATCCATGTGTTCATGGGAAGCCCTTAAGAATCATCATACCAAATTCATGTTATCCTTTTAACAATATCTGTACTTACATTGTGTGGGTTTAAAGAACCTGAATTACTAACAACCTTGCAGGACCTTGCAGGCCATGTATGTAACTATGTTCTGTTATTATGGTTCAACTTCAAGTGATCGTTAAGTTGAGTAAGTCTTACATTTTCTGTTTTTCTCTAATATCACCTAAGGCATCCCAATAAACCGAGACTTTCTGAGAGAAAGCACTGATCATTCAAGTTTGAAGTGGAAAAATTCCTTTTGTCACTACAACATATATAAAATAAGCCAAGTGCCATAACTTTGCCGCCAAGAACTTTAGGAAAGTTTTCATACTTGTTTATCTGTTATCATAGTATTCCTGTGATTCACAGCTGTGATGTATTGCCTGAAAAGAGAGATTGTTAACTATGTTAGTTTGTTAGTTGCAGCTCATACACGTGGGAAAGATAAACTTTTGTTGACATTAACTAAAAACATATTTAAATTTTAAGAAGTTATTCATTTTTAAAATATCAAAATGTTGAAAGCAGTTGGTTGATTTCCTATAATTCCATTCAGCAATGGGTTTTTGAACGTGTTTCAGCCAGTAATGATAGATGAATCTCTGCATGTTTTTCCCCAAATTTCACAACATCATTCACACCCTGTTTCCACAGCACGTTGGAGGAAAAGCTTAGTGTGGAATGCAGCCCTGCAGGTTTTCTTCCCTCTGACAACACGCCAGCTTTCATAGCCTGGGGACTTGCAGGCAAATAATTTTCATCACATGCTGTCTTTTTTCTCCACCCTCTTCTACACCTGGGCTGTTGTTAAATGGTGGGGCTTTCCACAGATCTCGTTTAAGGTCATTTAAAAAGATTTTAACAGTTGGGTTATAGAGCAATGTTGTAACATACAAAGGTATGTAAACCATTATGAAGGTGTGCCACTGACATTGTTAGAGTTTAGATCCCAGTTACATTTCTTCACTATGTACGAGTAATCGGGCAGGCCTCTGCTGGCATATAACTCCTAGTGTTTGGAGTCAGGTAAGTCAGGCTGCAGAATCATTGACAGCTTTTTAATTCACCTCTCAAAATGTATCTTTTTTAAAAAAAAAAAAAATTACATACTGTTTTATACCAACATATCTTGCTTTTTGTTTTGCTATTTAGGTTTATTTTACATTTGCTTATTTAATCATTTGATTCTGTTTTGTATTGTTGTAATTTCCTTATTTTATTCATTAGTCACAAATAGTTTTTTTTTCCTGGTTGTACCATGGAAAGAATTTTGTGACTTTGTATATATATGTATGCATATGTTTTTGTGTTGAGATTATTCAATAAATTCAAACATCTAAATCTAACCATACCTTTTGTTGTAATATTCAGCGTCAAAAATTATCCATGCAGTGCATAACAGAGGATAAAACAACAACAACAGGAATGGTAAAAACCAACAGTGCTTGAGAAAAATAGCAAGAAAAAATTAAGTACTTTGAGTAGTTCAGGCCTTCAAGATGTGTGGTATCAAACTTTGAAATACAAATTTCGGAGCTTTTCCCTCTCCAACTTCTCTGCAGCAATGGCTTCTACCGAATGCTATGCAGAAAAAAAAACAAAATAAAAACAAAAAGAACTGTGTGTATGTTTGGTGCTTATAAGATTTCCCATGACCTTTAGGGTTGATAATACTTTCGTTTTTTTTCTGCTGTGCAATGATCCTAAAATCTTATAAAATCATTTTTTTCTATTACATTTTGAAAATTGCTTAGCAATCTGATCAACTTCAAAGCCGGCTAAGAATTTATAGTAAGAAGAAGGGTAAAAATGGTAGCATGGTTGATATAAGATCAGGCTACATTTGGCTTCTCTTGCAGAAGATTTCTGAAGAAAACATCTGGACTACCCTCTAGTGGTCATAGTATAAAACACTGTTTTAACAAATTATAAATAAATATCAATACAGGGGTCCCTCATTTATCGCGGGAGACCGCGAACCTGCGATAGGCAAAATCCGTGAAGTAGTCAGCTTTATTTTTTTTACAATTATTATAGATGTTTTAAGGCTGCAAAAGCCCTCACTACACACTTTATACAATTTTCTCAGACAGGTATTAACATTTTCTCACTTTTCTCTCTTGTTTAAACACTCTCAAAGTTCAAAACTTCATAGAAAAATAAGTCCACTATTATAGAATGAAACCAAAGATCAAATCCTGTTTTCAGCCAGCGATCAAATATTTCTGTAAATTTGGCGAGCTGAACACTTTCTGTACTGTACAGGAGACACGGCACGGAGGAGATACCACCAGTGCCACACAAACCTATATCTTTAGACAGGACCACCCAGAGCCAGCCCAAACCTCCACGAGGCCCTCAGGAAAATTTCAATTTGGGGCCCTCTATTACTGCCAATGATATTGTTTTTTGATTATTTAGACACCCACTATACTACTTATTTCACATTCTACTCATTAGGAATATACTTGGAAAAGCAGATGTAATAACTTTTTTTGATGTAGTTAGACTGTAATCCACAGTCATTAAGGCCACAGAAGCAAACAATAGTTGCAGAAATTGCAGAAAAAGACCCTTACAATTCATATTTGGTTGCTAAGTCAGCAACCCAGCAACAGGGCTCACAGAAAATGAATGATTAATGATGTTAAAGAACAGATACAACTGAAACAAGGTAACAACATGGTTTATAAATAAAATATGACACTGAATAATTAACTATGAAAAATATGACAAAAAGTACAAAAGCTTTGGTAAAAATGGGAAAAATATATGAATAAAGCACAGCGAGACAGATTTAGCTTTCATGTAGCTTAGAACCTGTGTTTTCAGCCTTTGTTTGGGAGCAAAGTCATTTATAACATGGTTAAAACAAACTGGATGGCTGCCTTTTTGGTTTGTACTTATTATTGCCAGTCCACTTGGTCTTTCTTGTGTCATGGAAGATGTCAAGTAGTTCTAGTAATTCCTGGTCTGTTCTGTCTGAGTCCAACAGGAAAGAAGGCCCCTTAGCTGGGTCTGCTGGTGGAACTGCTGAAGGATCTATAGGGAAATTAAATTAATATTTCATCAATCAATCAATCACCTCAGAATGCTCTTCAGTACACTGAGTAATTACAAAAGCTATTTAGTTGTTAACTTGGCAGGTACGGCTGAGCTTACAAATCAAATCAAATCAAACTTTATTTATATAGCCCAAGTTCACAAAACACGTTTGCCTCAAAGGGCTTTACAATCT
>JAOXYL010000100.1:27775576-27788413 GCA_028564955.1 Terapon puta | reverse complement strand
CCAGCCACCCTCTGCACACCGTCATCAGCAACCAGAGGAGCCTGTTCAGTGACAGACTGCTCCTTCCCAAATGCAGGCTAAAGAACTCCTTTGTCCATCATGCCATCATGCTTTACAACTCCTCACTGGGGGGAGGAGGACGTAAGGCACAGAGGACATAAGTGAAGGAGCGAAAGCCATTCACAGTGCAACCATACATGCACATGTACAATCCTGGACACTTTAACACCTTGCTCTTCATTCCCCTTTTTTCCATTTTCTGTACAATAACCTCACCTAGTTGTGCAATATGTACAAACTGTGCAATATTCTAATTTAATACTTTAATTTTATTTAACCACATTTCATATGAAGCCATATTTATTTATTTTAGAGGTTATTGTTACTGCTTATTTGCCTATGTATGCTTATTTTTTCTGTATGCTTATTTTTTCTGTCTGTTTCTTTTTGCTACTGGAAATTTGAATTTCCCTGAGGGAGTCATCCCAAAGGGATCAATAAAGTTAAGTCTAAGTCTAAGTCTAAGTCTCTTTTTCTTTTATCTGCCTCTGAAGGGTAACTTCTTTTGTGTAACTGTGACATTATTAGGATGACGTTAACATAATATTGTGTTTTTGTACAAGGAATAGAAATAGATATTTGAATCAGTCATCACATCATCCCTCCCGTATATAAAAAATTAATTACTTTGATTATCTTTTCATCGCCGAGCAGGAGCTTAGTTTGCTTATGCCTTGGGCTGACTCTGTGGCCACCTACTCCTTATTCCACCATAATTTCCATGTTTTTGAATAATGTAATGATTCTGATGTCACTTAACGCGATTACTTCTTTAACTAGGTCTATAGCCTGTGTGCAGAAAGCACAATACAAAAACACAGGAGACCAACTCTCATCTCTTTAACCCTTTAACACGGAGCGTATCGGTGCCGACACGTTTGCGCTAGCGCCCTTTGGATTATCATAATTAATTAACGGTTTGCTCTATCTGAAAAACTCCAACAATTTCTGAAAGCGGAGACATCAGAATAAGCAACAAAAAAAATCCAGGCTGATATTTTGAGGCTTAGGTGTTCATTCATATTCTTTTAGATTTCAGGTAAGATTCGTCCACAGAAATCTGCAAACCAGCAAAAAATCTGCGATATATATTGGATATGTTTGCATAACAAATCATTGATATATATTTAGATATGTTTCCACAAAAAATCTGCAATATAGCGAGGGATTGCTGTATTCACACAGTGGGATGCTCCAGTCTAGGACTGAACAGTTTCAACTTATTTATCTATTTATTATGAATTTTTTTCTTCTCAGATCTCTCTTCTTATGTTATTACAATTTATTTTTCTAAATCAACCATGTTCAAAACGCTTTATGGGCAACTGTAAATAAATGTTTGAATTTTACAATCCAATGAATTATTCTGTAAAAACATGAAAAATTCAATCCCAATTTTGGGGGTTTCTTTGCATTTAAACATATTTCTTACTCAAAACCTATAGTAATGTTGAAAAACATGCCAGATAATGAACGTTTAAGTAGTTGTGAAAAGAAAAGAGCCAATGTACAGTTTACTAGCACATTTTCTGAAGCTTGTACAGCCCTTACAATAAGATGCATCCAGGCGTCCTGTTATGGGGCTCAGCTGCTAAAGAGTTAAGAGGAACGGGTTGAGCATCCCGCTGCACGGACTTGCAGTGCCCTCTGCTGGACAGAAAGCGAAGTGATCTTCACGCCAACATATTTTAAAATATACATTTAAAAACGGATCCGCCCACCGACAAGACCGCGATGGACGCAATACTGTGGTTTACGTTAAAAATCGACCCCCCCGTTTTTCACTGATCCCTTCTGTTGGCGGGTATGGGCACCGTTCTACAAGAGAGAATAACACAGCAGTGTCTGCAGAGGTTCTCCATCAGGGAGAGCGAGTGGGAGAAGAACGCGTCGTGGAGCAACAAAAGGTTTAACGTCGGCAGGTGGGGAGAGAGAGAGAGGCTACCATTTGTTATTTGTCTAGTATCTCTATTTCACTCAGGCTGGAAGAAGAGATGCTATTCGCTCTTTGATCTGTAAATGCAGATCTGTAAACGCAGATCAAAGAAATCTGAGAACCGTCATGTCGGTACTGTAATTCACGGAATATATTATCAGCATATAATATATGCATTTTTGTGTGTGTGTGTTTTCTTAGGCTGACATGACATTTTTCTTATTTGTGTTATTTGGATGTTTTGGTGTGTTTATGTATTCTCATTTTTCAAGCAACAAAATGGGAAGACGAACATCACAAAGGAAGTGTGTACAGCCACAGTGCACATTCTCAAGTCAAGAAAAAAATGACAAGGTAAGTGTTACGTATAACTGATAAGATGGGAAAATGTGTAAGAAAATCACATTAAAATGATGAAATTATAAATTATTTATTATTATTCAGCTACTATTTCATCATTTTTGTAATTGATAATTTATCGTCATGTATAAATAATCAGAGTAAGTTAAATGTGGGCTTTTGAACTTTTAGAAGGATAAAATAACTTGAGGACATACCCTTGAGCTCTGGGAAATTCTGATTTGCAATTTCACACATTGATTCAGATTATTCATAGGCCAAATTTTTAATCAAAATAAAAATATATAGTGACCAATAGTGAAAGAGTTTCAGCATTGGTGTGAAGTAGTAATGTGATGTGTATTAGCTTGTATTACTGATGAAAAGAAATTGTGTGGAGGCTTAATATTGTCTCTTTGTAATCACAGAAATTGCAGCAAAGAAGGAAGCACAGACCTAACATCCCTTCAACCAAACGCAATGCTTTTCAACACAGGTGAGATTGATGTGTGTATCATGCCATTCTGTGCAACCTGAGTGCTAATATTCTTCTTTTTTCCCTGTAGTGCTCAGGGTACTTCAGAATCAAAATCTCCTCCACTGTTCCCCCAAGAGGACAGGATGGAGCCAAAGGTGCAGTCAGCGACTCAGCACAGCAGCCACAGAGAACACAAGCACACAGACTTCAGAGTGAGCAGTCAAAAATCAGCCATTCCCTGCAACCGCTTGTTTGATTCATGTCCTGATTTGCTGGAGAGACTATCACTAAACCCACAGGTAGGAAGTCTGAATGGCCATGAAGATGATGACAGTGGCACTGACATGTCTGAATCAGAGAGACTTTGTGTATTACCCTCTGGTTGGGTTCCTCCAAAGCTCAAGCTGAGGGCAGAAGTCATTGAGGCTGAAGACTACTCCTCTCACAGTCACAGGCTAAGAAGACATGGCCATTATGGGTTTGACTTCCCAGACTGCCTCCCTCCACCTTTTAATTCCTGGAGCCTTGGTCAGTTGGCTGTCTTCTATAACATGCAGGGCCGAGTTGGCCCTCAGCCCAGACCTGGGGGCTCTTTGGAAAGGTACCTGGAGAGGTTGTTGCAGTTAGAGTGGCACCAGATTCAAACTGTCAAGGAGGAGAGTGGGAAGTCGATGGTGTCAGATGTTATATCCAGCTCCCACAGGTCATCTGCAGCTGCTCCGTTCCGGCTTAGCTCTCCAAAGTGCATTCTCCAGTGTCAGCGTGCCTTTCCCTTTACATTGTTCTCCTCACCGACTAGTCACTCTGCCCTGCAGTCCCATTGTACCTGCACTCTCTGCCGGGTTCACTACTCTGCCTGTAACACACCCTGCTGTCTCTCCATCCACAACCCCACCCATCAATCCAGAGCAGTGCTAGAGCACAGGGGACCTCTATCTCTCCCCAATAGAAGTTACAGTGAGAGCCGGGTGCACTCCTCACACAGACGTTCAGCATCCCAAGATAAGAGGTTCAGCAGCCCTGCAAGGACAAACAGCTACCTGAGATGGATGCAAGCCTCAGGAAACATCCGCAACACTGTTCAAGGTATTAACATGAAGCCACAGTGCACAGTCAGAGACTCTGTTTTCAGGCCTGGAAGAGACTGCTTAGGGGAACGTGGGGATGGGTTTGACTACAGGACAGAGGGGTTAAGGAAGAGAAGTGGCTCAGAACAGAGAAGAGTTGCAGTAGAAAGACAAAAAAGTGCATCAGAAAAAAGGCGCAGTTGTTCAGAGTGTAGAAGAATTGGAACTGAGCAGAGAAGAACACCTGGGCTCAAGGAACGGAAAATAAATCCAGATGCTGTCACTGCAACAATGGACAATTTACCTGTCCCCAAAAATGATTCTGTAAAGAAACCAAATAGACTGAAATAGGTTGAATTTGTTAACAGTAACTTGTGTTCTCTCTATGCCACAAATGCATTCATAATACTTTATGTTTGATTATGAATATATATGTTCTCAGCTATTCATAATTATTTAAATAGAATGACAGGTAGTGTAGCAAGTTTATGCTACACTACCTGTCACTACCACTACCTTATTTATTATTTTATTTATATATTCAGTTGCTGTTATGTTTTGCCGCTATGATTCATTATGATGATACATGATTTTTTAAAGTTTTTGATCAAAGTCATCCCAACAATTCTTGGTCAGCACAAAACATTATATGTATATTTGTATGAAGGATTTTTAAACACACTGTCAACTTTACTGGTAACTCTGTTATTAAAGGTTACTAAGCTATTGTAATTGACAGATGTAATTTTTCCTTGTTAAAATAAGCCAACCAAAGGAGAACATAGAGGCCACTGATATCAAGACAAGAAAACTTGAAGAGGGTTTCATTCCAAGTCCAGCACCCCAAGAATGTACACAGAGGGGAGCTAAGGACTGGTGTCAGTCACTGTCCAGGATGAAACAACCAGGATAAAGAAGATGGTCCCTGTAACTCAGCTACTAAGTGACTATCTCAGCCAGGACAAAGCTATTAATGCTGAAGAGGAGGGTTAAACTTCATGGAGGGACACGCCCCTGCACCACTGGCAGATAAAAGAAGTGGCTGAAATCAAGAAATCCTACTAATGGCTGCAAAAGACTGGATTAAAAGAAAGCACATGATCACTAACCACAGCAGCACAAGAGCAGGCACTTGATCAACAGAGGGAAATTATTGTTATCGTTATTACATGCGGCATCAGCTAGTATGAAAGGCGGGGCAGATTTGGAGTCATCTATGCTATGCTTTGGGACCAATTTCCTGAAGAGGAGCTGCAGTTTCTCCTTTTCTGGAGTTCCCTAAGGTTTGTTGGACTTCAGCTCTATTCATGGATTGGGCATAATAAATACCATGTTTGAACATACATACATGTTTGAACCTTGTGGCCATATCATCAGACCTGCAGGCATATGTTTTGGACACTCAAGTGAAGAAAGGGGCAGAGCTGTCACCTGATCCAAAACCTGTTGGTGTGCTGGATTAGGTGGCGGGGAGGCTGCTAGACAGATGTAGTAAACCCAGACATGTAATGAGGGTAAACTGGTAACATCATACTGGTGTCTGGAGGTTTTAAATTCCCACCTCGGGAAGAATTTCTTGTGCATCCCAGGGGAGGCTGGGGATGTGTCCAAGTGGGCAACCCTCACATTCTCCATTGTGGGGATGTACTAGGAGCTGTGGCCAGAAAGTCGGCGTTGCCTGCTACAGTGATGAAGGAAGCTGTTTGGCTGAAGATGATGGCCTTTCCAGCTGGGTTGGCCAGGGCAACTCCTGAAGCTGCAGACGGGTGGTGGGCCAAGGTGACTGTAACCTTGGTGGAAGCAGGTAGGGAGGAGTTCAGGTTACGGAGGACTTTCGCTTAGCTTCAAGAAAGTTCTGGTAAACTGTCATATGACACAGGTGGGCAAAGCAGAGCTTGTCCGTGACTGTTTTCAGCAGGGGAGGAGCAGTGCAGACCCAGACTTTTTCGGAACTCCTGAACCTTGCAGGCATGTCCTCCATAGAGGAGGCTGTGCTGGAGGGTCCAGGGGAGGCCTCGCCCATTTCTGAGACAGAGTTCTCTGAGGTAGTCAAGTAGCAGGTGTCAATGAGATTCGACCAGAGATGCTGAAGGCCCTGTACCTTGTGATGCTGTTGTGGCTGACATGCCTTTTCAGTGTCGCATAGACATCTAGGACTGTACCTGTGGAGTGGCAGTTGGGGACAGTTGCATCATTGCTGTTTGTGGATGATGCTTCTGTTGGTTTAATCAGACTGTGACCTCTGCCATGTAACAGGGCGGTTTGCAGTTTCCAAATGTTAAGCGGTTGTGATTAGTCAGCACCTTCAGCAAGTCAGAGACCATTATTCTCAGTCAAGTTATACAAGCCTAATACGATTGTTTCATATGTGTTTCACTTTTATTACTATTTTCTGTGCTCTTTTATTGTATTTGTCTTATGTAAAGCATGTTGAATTGTCTCTGTTAAAAATGCTACAAAAATAAACTTGCTTTGCTTTTTCAAGTTATTAATAAATGAACATTCTGATCACTATACAGTGGGTCTATATTGTCAGTAGTATTATCAGATTAAAATTAAAATAATGGTGTGGACCAATTTAGAAGAACTAACATAACCACAGTGCATATAAGCTCAACTGTGGTGAAGTGCATGAACTCGACTGACCTCGTAACCCATGACCTGGATATTCATTCTCACTGTTAACATCTCAACAGCAGTCATCTCAACAGCCATAAAAAATAACCTGGTCTTGGGTAAAACTTAAATACAAGAACATCTTTCAGAAAGATTCGTAGCCTATAATGAAATGTGTTGTGTGTCAAAAAAGCTGTTGAGCTGTAAACATGTTATAATGTGTGTTATCCTGCTTCAACAACTGCAGTGTTTCTGTGTTTGCAGTTTGGTGGCCCCAGCACATCTAGAGCCTTCGATGAGGATACTATGTCTACAGAAAAAACAGAGGTAAGTTCGAATATTAAATGCTTTGGTTGTGTTTACAGGCTATCTGTTATATAGTAATAGGCCTAATTGTCACCTGTTCCCCCAAATGCGCATTATACAGCATACTATTTATATTACTGTTACCACCTACATACTCAGTTACTAACTGACACATTTCCTCTGTCACAGGACATCCTGTGCTGTATACAAGTGTAAACACCATCTACTGAAAGTGAAAAGGTCAGCATGGAGTATCGAGGCTGGAAATGCTATACAAGAGGCAGCAAATAAAAAACGTGCAACTTGAGTTTCACATGAGTGAATTCGTTAATGAAACAAACTAATTAAAGTTCATTGAAATTGTACTTTGAATGCAAAGGGGTTTTGGCGACATTTTAAAAAGAAATTGGCTTTCCTTTTAACTTTCATTGTGGAGGAGACATTACATTCCAAAAACAGGTGAAATATTGCGTTAACATTCATAACACATCTAACTCTGTACACTAAGGTAAGCATATGATACATAAATTTATATTCATATAGTGGGTTGCTCTCCCCCAGCAAAGTTTTCAATTTTTTTTTTTTTTTTTTCCCCCTCAGATCACTCGTTAAACCCCATACACTCCTGGTTATAACTTAACTTAAATGATTTGTGGAGACATTGAAAAATGTGAGAGCAGGGTCACTTTTTTTTCTTTTTTACAGGACATGAGTGGCGCGAGCGCGGAAACCTACCTGTCGGAACCGTCGGTCGGCCGTCTGTTTCTACCCGTCCGACATTCTTTGACACACAACTAAAGTGAGCTTGACGTTTAGCCTCATATGTCTATGACAACAATAACAACAACGATATATTTTCCGACACAGTAGGTGTCGGTTTGTATTCTTCATGTTGGTTTCCGTTTGGTTACGCCTATGAACAGAGAAGTCCGACCGATCAGCCAGTCTACTGCTCCACACTCCAGTCCAGCAGGTGGCGGTAATGCACCTAGAGGAAGTTGCCAACCGCTATTAAAAATCAAATAAGAGCGACACACCTACTATGGACTCTGTATCGCAGCGTGTCTTAGATCATTTAACAGAAATTGAGGAGGCAGCTGAAGATGTTCTCTCCACTAAACAGCAGGTAACGAGCTGGTTCCCAGTCAACAATAGACTCGAAATAACATGCAGAGCACGGATACTCATGTTGACCGATGTCCCAGCTACCGGAAAGGGGGGTAGAGAATATTAGCAGCTAAGATGACTGCTAACAGTAAACGACTTTTTGATTATTGTACCTACTGTCAAATGAACCAACCTACTCAGACAAATAATCTGTGATAAAACAAGGCTCCGCCGGCTCCTCCTGCTTCTGTAAGGCTATTTAACCCGGTACTCCTGAATGAAAACAAGTCAGACTTGGACATTGTACACGCTAATTCCAGTCACTTTTAAATCTTACCGACTGTCATTTTAACAAACGTGTCCCTTGAGTATCAGCCACAGTGTTTATATGGTGTGGCCGTACGATGCAAAAGGTAAAATATATTCACATAGGTATTAGTATGTTCCATGCTTATAATGTTGACTCCCTCTGCAGATGAGTCAGTCTTCAATGGGGAGAGGAGGTCCAGTTAAACCACTTAATTTGGTGGTATGTTCAGAATCTGTATGTGTAAAACATCAAGACACAGAGGGATTAGCTTTAATTAAGGTTTATCTGAGCTATGATTTTAATGAATCTAGAAGAAATTAGAAATAGATGTGGTCTAAAGTAAACCATGTACAGTCGAGGTCAGAAGTTTAGATACACTTGTAAAGAACATAATGTCATGGCTGTCCTGAGTTTCTAGTTATTTCTACAACTCTGATTTTTTTTTCACTCAGAGTGATTGGAACAGATACTTCTTTGTCACAAAAAAAACATTCTTGAAGTTTGATTCTTGTATGACTTTATTATGTGTCAACTGAAAATGTGACCAAATCTGCTCGGTCAAAAACATACAGCAATTCTAATATTTGGTTGCATGTCCCTTGGCCATATTTACTTCAAACGGGTGCTTTTGGTAGCCATCCAAAAGCTTCTGGCAAGCTTCTGGTTGAATCTTTGACCACTCCTCTTGACAGAATTGGTGCAGTTCAGTTAAATTTCTTGGCTTTCTGACATGGGCTGTTGACCACATGTTCTCATCTCTCATCAAAGTCAAAGACAAAGTCAGGACTTTGGGAAGGCAATTATAAAAACTTAATTCTAGCCTGATTTAGCCATTCCATTACCACTTAAGATGTGTGTTTCGAGTCATTGTCCTGTTGGAACACCCAGCTGTGCCCTAGACCCATCCTTTGGGCTGATGATTTTAGGTTATCTTGAAGAATTCGAAGGTAATCCTCCTTCTTCATTATCCCATTTACTTTCTGTAAAGCACCAGTTCCATTGGCAGCCAAACTTTGCATTTTCATGGCAAGATTGGAGTCCATGGCACTGTCCTGGCAGTGACAAAAAAGTGCTATGCACTTTATACTTACAGTTGTTTGCACTGTTGCTCTTGGGACCTGCAGCTGCTTTGAAATGGCTCCAAGTGACTTTCCTGACTTGTCCAAGTCAATGATTCGCTTTTTCAGGTCCGTGCTGAGCTCCTTTGAATTTCCCATTGTAGCGTTTGTGGGCATTTGTATCCAATGAGCCCTATTTAAATGGCCTCAGAGAAGTCACCAGCTGTAGTCACTCATAATCACTCACAAGAAGTTAAGAGACCATGCTATGAAGCTCATTTCATTGACACAACTTTCTAAGTCACCCAAATTGCTAATTCATGTTGCTGTATGTATATTTTTGATTCAGCAGATTTGTTCAAATTTCATGAATGTTTTTGTGGCAAAGAAGTATCTGTTCCAGTCACTCTGAGAGAAAAATCAGAGTTGTAGAAAAAAATGGAAACTCAAGACAGCCATGACATTATGTTCTTTACAAGCGTATGTAAACTTCTGACCTCGACTGTATGTCAATATAAAAGACAATGGTCTGTGTTGACTTGGACTCTAGAAATGCCACTTGCAGCTATGTTTATATTACTGTTTTCAGCTGTATAAATATTTCTTCTGGCCTGCAAGGTGTAATTTCATTTTTCTTCTTCAGTAGAAGTGATTAACACTGCAAGGTCTGAATTCAACCTAAACTCGATGGTCTGCCAGGGGCAATAAACACCTCACAGACAATGCTGAGCATCAGTTGCCATAGCAACTGTCAAAGTAGATATGGCAGCAACCCATTCTCTCGTTGTGACAGAACAAATAAAATAAAGGTCCTGCTGCTGAAGCAGAGGCTTATAGAGTATTTATAACATCCCCCTCAAGCTCAAAGGCTTACGCTAAACTGGATAGCTGAATAGCTTGAATGAAGGCTGAAATGTTTGATGAATTTACCTGAATATGTCTGGAAATATATCTAAATATTTGGCTGAATAAGAAGCCATTGCTGAATCTGATGCTCTGGTCATAACGGTAAAAGTTAGTGTGTGTGTGTGTGTGTGTGTGTGTGTGTGTGTGTGTGTGTGCGCGCGCATGCATGTGTGTCGTTTGGTTATTTGTGTGTGTGTCTGTGTGAGTATGTGACTGTGTGTTTGTGTGTGAGTGCTGAGGTTTCCTCTTTGTTAGTAAGCACACAGTCAAACTGCTCTAATTATGACATCACAGTCACCTGTGTGCCAAGTGCAGTGACTTGTGGCTGATGATGTCACCTACTCTAGTTTTGGACATTTGCCCAAACTTGGCCTGAAACAAAGTTGAATGTTTTTAAATCTTTGAATGTGAGTTGAAATGTTGAATGATATCCCGAATCCCTGGAAGATGTGGAACATTTTGATGTTTGAATGGTCTGAATAGCTGGAAGCAGTTACGTGCCAAAAAGTGGGCGGAATAATAATAATAATACATTTTTTGTCCGTAGAAGAACATATGTTGTGAATGCCTTCAGCATTCACACCAATAAATATAAAATGCCAAATCTGGAAGTTCTGGCTCAATAGTGCTGTTGTGGAAAATGACAGTGTACAACAGTTGTGCAACACACGGTTTGTACAACTATATGTTACAGCTTTCCTCCAAAGCCCCTCCCTGAAGATGTGCTATCTTTTCTTTTTCTAGTTTTTATATTGGTGGTCAGTTTATTGCAGTAATATACAACATTTACTGGCATTAAAAAACTGACACACTCTCCATTGCATTATCAGTGTTTGTCCCCAGAGATACTCTATGATATTGCATGTTTGTAACAAAACTTTTGTGTTCTCTGATGTTTCAGATAGTGGACCTGGACATAAAGAAAAACAGTAACAGAGAGGCACTAAATGCTCTTAAACATGAATTATCAGGTTCAGGTGAGTGACTGAAACGACACAGTGGACACATTGACACATTGTATTTTATTAAACATTTTTTTAAGGGATTTCACAGTGGAGACAATAGTGTCTTCACGGGTCAAGTGTATGATTATCCGAATGATTGTTGTTGCTGTGTGATATTAAACACATTGTCATTTACAGAGAAAGTGACAGTTTGCTTCGGAAACATGTTCATCAGATTTCCTAAACTGAAAACGAGAGAGATGATTCAAAAAGGTAAAAAAACATTCATGTAACAAAATCTTGATTCATTGGATCAACACACTGTCTACCACAATGTTCCCGTCACAATTTAATTGTAGTGGGTGGCACAACGGCATGTAACACAGTCTGTGGCATATGACAGGCATAATTATCACAAGTGCTGTCAGTGCATATGATATTATTTCCAACTAGAGAGTGCAATTGCTGAAGAAATTGTGGTGTGAATGCTGAAAGCTCAAAGGCTTACGCTAAACTGGATAGCTGAATCAGTTGAACTTTCTCTGAAATATATGAAGTATGTTGAATATCTGAAGATTTCCTGAATCAAAGTCTTTCGCTAAACTAGATAACTGAATCAGTTGAACTTTCTCTGAAATCTATGAAGTATGTTGAATATCTGAAGATTTCTTGAATCAAAGGCTTACGCTAAACTGGATAGCTGAATAGCTTGAATGAAGGCTGAAATGTTGAAAAAATAAGTCTGGAAATATATCTAAAAAGTTGGCTGAATAAGAAGCCATAGCTGAATCTGATGGTCATAATGGTCAAAGTTAAGTCTGGGCGTGTGTGTGTGTGTTTGTGTGTGAGTGCTGATGTTTCCTCTTTGTAAGTAAACACAGTCACACTGCTCTAATTATGACATCACAGACACCTGTGTGCCAGCTGCAGTTACTTGTTGCCATGGTGAGAGCATGCACTTTGTCTCTGATAGTGTAAAACTCAGAGAGGTGGACCTCTTGAATTGCTGGCTCCTGTGGGCCAACCATAAGTCCTATCAAAATGATGATACTGTCAGAAAGGCAAGAGTCTCATGAACACAGTGATGTGTTTTTTGTCTGGTTGATTAAAAACATGGCTGTGAGAGTAGTCTCAAAATGTGGTCACTGTGTGAATGTGTCTAACATACGCTGACCTCAGCGTACAGAAGGAAATTTCAGTGACCTTTTTTGTCATGTAATGTCTCCTTCATAAAGAAATAAAAAAAAACTAATAAGCAAAAGCATAAGCAAAGCCTCCACAGACAGAGCTATACTCTCCCCACAAACACAACCCCAGTGTGTTTTGTGGGGAGAGTATAGCTCTCTCACACTGTTCCTCTCCCACCATCTGCTTTTCTCCCATCGACTCGTCAGGGCTTCTTACGTTCCTCGAGCACTCAAACATAACCGGGCTATGTAAGCCTTGTTTGAATGAGCCTCAACTAGTTTAGGCTAAAATATGTTGGTGGAACCACTTGAGGCTTAACTGGGTGATGGAGTTAGTTTAAACGAGGCTTTCTCCAGTCAGCCTGGCTTTCTTTAGCTACGTTGATGGAACGATGATGTAATGATGAAGCTCGTGGGAGTGAGAGCGATTTGAAGAGGGAAGTTTCACATGTTGTTCACAGCTCCTCTCCACTGTGGCTGATGATGTCACCCACTCTAGTTTTGAACATTTTGCCCAAACTTG
>JAOXYL010000100.1:27732289-27744678 GCA_028564955.1 Terapon puta | reverse complement strand
TCAGGGGACGAGTTCCTGTTTTTGACCACACTGATGCACAAGACATGGCAGAGCTAGAAGGCTAACAACAACTAACATAACCATTACTTGGACTGATGGATTGCAAGTTTCACATTTAAAAAATGCCTGATGGAAATATCGTTTTATATATATATATGTATATATATATATATATATATATATATATATATATATATATATATATATATATATTTATATATATATATATATAGATATATATATATATATATAAATATATATATGTATATATATAGATAGATAGATATAGATAGATAGATATATATATACATGCAAATATAGTAAATATATCACATTACACATTCTGCAACTAAGAAGGATATTTTTTATACAACTGGTAGTCAGTTTAAAATTATATACAAGTGAATCCTAGTTCAAAAGGAGGTCAGACTGATTTTAATATATCTGATTTATTGTGCCATAATGAGAAAATATCTCCTTTCATCTTATCTACTCCATTAATTTCATTTCCAGCTATTGTTCTGACTTCATGAAGTGAACATGTGAAAAGAGGAAATATCCAATGGTGTTGCCATCACACACTGTAGGTATGAAAAACAGTACAAGAAAACGTGACCATATCGTAACTAGGCCTCATGCAACTCATGCGCAGCAGTTAAGAAGAACAGCAGAAGCAGAAGTCACTTACCTTCTTTCTTTGAACTTCAATCAGCCAGAATTATCCAGCTTTGAGAGTATTCTACAATGAATAGCACCATCCTCAGTGTATCTGCCCATTTGAATTTGTTCTGTAGGCAGTGTGTTGCTATCCAGTCAGAATTTTGCGCACAGCGCTTTGACATGAACTGTTTCTTGTCACAAGGAAGCGGAACTAATGCAAATGAGAGAGAAGATGCACTATGAAAGTGGTGAGGCAGAGAGGAGGAGAGTGAGGGAAGGAGAAGGGCTGGCTGGGTGGGCGTGTGGCTGTCAAACAAAGACTTCCGGAAGACAAGTTGAAAACATAGATTACACAGAGTGAAAGAGCAGAAAGGTCCTAAGCAGAAAGAAAAGTATATAATGCTCATACAGAGAACTGTGCAGAAATCAAAGTGTTTAGTTGATAGAGGAAATGCAGACAGGCTTACCTTCAATAGTCATGTTGACTAACTGACTTTACCATCAGCAGTTTGAGGCAGTACCGGACTGGCTCACTTATATACTCACTCCGCCACCAAACAACTTTCTCCCACACAATGTATTCCACACACCCACAGAGACAAGGTTTCAGCAGAGCAAATGCTGATGTGGCCGCTTATCTGCACATGCACTGCTCTTATTCTCTCAATAAGAGAACATAGACTTGTGTGTGTAATTTTGCAGGTGTACATCAGTTCAGGCTATATCTGGTTATATGGTAACACAGTAGATTTTTTCTTTACTCACATTTTACTGGATTTACTGTTGCTGGCTTTGACCAGCAATATTGTGGCTCAATGAGGTAGTATACAAATTATATTACTCTGTTTCAAACTCAGGTATCAACAGTTTTCTTCAATTTGAAGAGTGACCAAAGCATTTGTTCACTGTCTCTCAAGAAGTATTCATTTATGTTTTGGCCACTTGGGGGCAATGCAACAAAACAATGAATTTACACACTTAATATAGCTAACATGTCAGCAATCAAGCAAACAACTACCATCTCACACACACAGCAGATCTACTGTCTCTTTAGAACCTAATGCTGGCTTCTAACATTGTCTGTGTTCGGAAGGGAGAGTACAGTGGAGCTTTCCATTTGTTTTTTGTAGTTCATACAACTACCTGCTGTAGTTGTATGACTGAAAAAGGCTATACAAGTGGATAAATGCAGAGGAATCATGTGAAAACACAGCTACAGCTACTTTATTGGATTCTTCACTGTCAATAAAAAAAATCATATTATTTATATATGTGATATATTTTTACTCTCAATACCTAGTGTTAGTGATGTTTTCAAAGGTTAGATAATTTTTTGTCATGTGGGATTGACAACAGTTGAAAGACAACAAATAGTTCTATGATAATTCATTGCTTCAGACTATAGTTGGTCTCCAAGGCAACTGCAGACTTATCTGCTGAGAGAATGCTTTGTGTTGACATGGCAACCAGACACCACCTACCTCACAGTCCTGCAGGGTGGAAGCATAGTTTCAGGCATGTTTGCATGTTTTGGAAGACTGAGACAATGTGTACAGTCCGCAGGCACTTAATATTGTTAACAGATTATATTGTCGGCCATGCTACTCGGGTTACAAGGGTTGAACCAACTTTCACAAATGACTGTCAGCAATAACCAGTAATTGTTCCGAGTTCAACTGGTTCTTATGCTGACATAATCCCAGCTGTCAGTTGTTCCCTCTTTTGCTCAAAAAGCCATTGGTCTCATGCAACTGCAACTACAGTACATCTTAAGTCACTTGAGACAAATCATTCCTCTCCCTCCACTCTCAAATCAAATAAATTACCTGCTTCTACACACTACAACAGATGGCAGATGTAGTTTATGGCCCTGGATTTCTGGTATCCAGGGAAAAATCCAGCTCACTGCATTAGTGTCTGAAGGGGTCTCTCTCTGTATTTCTGAGCATGAAATGACAGACATCATCTGAATAAGTCTATTTATTCAATAGCTTCAACTACTGTCTTCCATCTGCATGTATTAGACTACACTAATGTGTTTTTGGCCAGCTTTTTAGCTCATGAACCACATTGCAGGAAGTGGAAACTGAGAGACCATGTGTGGGTGGGTGCTGAATTGCTGGAGGCCTATATCCACTTCCATATTCACATTTGCAAGAAAATAGCAGTAGAATGGCACATGACATTTTGTCTTCAGCACCTCTGTCAATAATACCATTAAGAGCTGCCAAAGAGCTGACAAACAGTGTGTACACTTACCATTGTTGAACTGTAAATCATAATTAACATCTCCATTTACTTTTTAAAACAGTCTGTCAATTATTCTA
Organism: Terapon puta; assembly: GCA_028564955.1. Lineage (NCBI taxonomy): Eukaryota > Metazoa > Chordata > Actinopteri > Centrarchiformes > Terapontidae > Terapon > Terapon puta. Next base: position 27,741,691 of record JAOXYL010000100.1, on the reverse strand, counting down.
TATTTATTAGATCTTATGACTGCAAAGCAAATACTTCAAATATAGCAACAAAGTTGAGATCAAAGCCTGCTCAGAAACACATCTTGTTTTATGTGTTTAAAAACCTGTACTTGTGCACCCTCTGCTGGATCACGAGTGTAAGTCTATATATAGAAAGGTACAAATGTTTGGAAACCACACTGACAATCTCTCAATTATCTGAAAGTTTAAGGATTGAGAAACATTTAAGAAATATGATAAATTATGACCTGTAAAATGAAGAATAAGTCGTTTAAATTGTTTTCTATTTCTGGATCAACAATCAATTATAGACCAATCAAACTGTGGCTTTGATCGGCTTACCTCTTTTGTCATCCGAAGGCATGTCTCAGTGGAAAGAAACCTTTTAAAGCATTCTGAATTTTCTGTACATTTGATGGATTTGATCAACCCATAAGAGCCTTGGTCAAGTAAAAAGACTTGCAACGAGTGTTCTCCTGTTGTGAATATGGCTACTAGACACATTTCCAGCCCACTGTGATACACTGTAATAGTGGGAAACATGGCAGCAGATCAAAGTTAAAGTGTCAGAAAGTGAATAGTTAAAAAAGGGACATTCTCTGTGATAAATCATGGCTAGACTAGAAGTGTCTATGGGGGCAGCGCATGCAACTCCATACACTCTGCAGAAACTGAATCAGTTGTACCCAAAGTAAGCTCAGACATATGAGTACAAAAGGGAGATAAACAGAAGCTCTCACTCTAATTGTTAAGCTCATCTTATCATTAAAAAATTTTCCTTCTGCCTCAAAAGATAAATGAAAATAGAGAGATCAGCAAATTCAGAGGCAATTTTGATGCTCCACATTAACTGGATAGTTGTTTTAGCAGCGACTATCAATTGTAGCTCTTACTTTTGGAAAGAAAGAAAGAAAAAAGAAAGACAAGCTGGTAGATGTTTGAATCATTAACAGGTTAAGGTGTGGGCTTGTTAATGTTTCGACATGCACTGAGGCATGGTGCCTTCATGTACCTTGTAAATGACACAGACACTTTCTCAAAGCTAACCGACAATCCAGTTACCGTTGTACAACGGTACCTTTGTATGTTTTATTTACTTTTCCTCTGGTTTAGAAATAGAGTGGCGTTGTGAAGAAGTGTAAAACAAAAACGACAGAAAAAAGTGTTTAGTATATATTTTTTTCCTTTTTTTAAATTGCACGGCTGCCATTTCCTGCACTGAAAGGTCCCATTACGAAATGATTACGCCGATGTTAAATAATTAACTTTACTACGAATTAATAAGTTAACTGAAGAAGAAAAGCTTAATTTTTGTTTACCCTGAAGGCAACCTCTTCTATTATAGTCTTCCTGTGCTGTGACGTAAGCACGTAGGGTAAACGCACGTTTGGGCCGGGGGCGCCATTGGAACTTTGAAGAGGGTTAAATCTATACCCACATTTTAAAATTAAGAGCGAAAAACAATTCAGCACATGTACCTAGATGGAACAAAATGCTGACGTTGCATAGGATAGACGTCCAACCAGCTCGGGGTATCGCCAGCGCGTAATCTGCTGTGGTTTCTGCTTCTGCTGTCTTAACTGTAGCAGCAAAGCTAACGGTGTTAGCAGCACTGCTAGCCCTAACCAACGGTATATGTTAATGACTTTTGTTGTATATGGTATCAGACCAGCTTTTTAGTACATCGTTGCATTATGCAGCCTCTTCGTCTCGTTAGACCGCGATAATAGCAGTTAACAGTCTTAAAATGAATTATCGATATTATGTGTGTGTGTATTTTACAGCCAGCTAAGTTGTCGCTATTGACGCCCAGCCTCTGCTCACACCGATCCATCATGTATCGACCCAAACCAACTCTAAAGGACCGACAGCACCTGTACAAGCTCATCATAAGCCAGTTACTTTATGATGGATACACCAACATCGCCAACAGCCTCATCAATGAGGTCAAACCACAAAGTGTAGTGTCGCCCTCCGAGCAGCTGATGCAGCTGGCAAAGATAGGTAAGAGTAGTTTTCTCCATGTCTGCATGTTTGAGCTATGTAAATAGATTGTAATGTAACTATTTCCAACCTTTTTTTCAGGCATGGAAAATGATGATAGTGCAGTTCAGTATGCCATTGGACGCTCAGATACAGTAGCACCTGGTGTGGGCATTGATCTAGAGTTTGATGCTGATGTCCAGACCATGTCTCCAGAGGCATCTGAGTATGAGACCTGTTATGTAACATCCCATAAGGGGCCATGCCGTGTCGCTTCATACAGCCGTGATGGCCAGCTAATTGCCACTGGCTCTGCTGACGCTTCCATCAAGATCCTGGATACTGAACGCATGTTAGCCAAGAGTGCTATGCCTATTGAGGTGAGGTGGATTTAAGACCAGAGTGCATGAAGACATTTTAACCCAGCAGCCTTATGGTTACTGTTCTTTGTTTTTCGTTATATATTAGGTGATGATGAATGAGACAGCCCAGCAGAACATGGAGAATCACCCTGTTATTCGAACACTGTATGACCACGTAGATGAAGTCACCTGCCTCGCCTTCCATCCAACTGAACAAATTCTAGCTTCTGGTTCAAGAGATTACACCCTTAAACTGTTTGACTACTCAAAGCCCTCAGCAAAAAGAGCATTTAAATATATACAGGCAAGACTTTTTTTTTTTAACAGGTTTGGAAAGGTTGTAAATGGAGGTGTATTGTTAATGTAAACAAGACTGGAAACTTGCAATATTTCAATTTATTTAAACACTGTGTGTTGTGTTGCAGTTCATATGTCCTTTCATATTTTTCCCTACAGGAGGCGGAAATGCTCCGTTCAATCTCCTTCCACCCATCAGGTGACTTCCTTCTGGTGGGAACTCAGCACCCCACGCTCCGTCTTTATGACGTCAACACCTTCCAGTGCTTTGTGTCATGCAATCCACTGGATCAACACACAGACACAATCAGTGCTGTCAGCTACAACCCCACTGCCAACAGCTATGTCACCTGTAGTAAGGATGGCAGCATAAAGCTATGGGATGGCGTCTCCAACCGCTGCGTGACCACCTTTGAGAAAGCCCATGATGGAGCTGAGGTCTGCTCTGCCATCTTCTCCAAGAACTCCAAATACATTTTGTCCAGTGGCAAAGACTCTGTGGTCAAACTGTGGGAGATCTCTACAGGTCGGACACTGGTCAAGTACACCGGTAAGGAGGATGAATTTTGGAGGTTGAATGTAATTGTGAAATATACATGGTCAGTTAAGATGAGGATGAAGAAGATAAGGTAAGAAACCTGATTGATCTGACACAATGAAATTGTCAGTGAAAGAAGTACATCAACAGGTCATTGATAAAACTAAACACATTTGAGGCTGTATACAATGTTATGTCCAATGTATTAACACAGATCTGAAAGGTCCTAGAATTTGCTGAGTAGAAGTGTCACAAAAATGAGCAAGTTTTTTAATTCCTTTAAAACATGCCAGTGCAGTTAATAGAAAATGCAGTGTGTGCATAGAAAATATGAAGAAAAAAGGAAAACCCATTAGATTGTCTCTTTAATCCCACTGACTGCATTATCAGCCTTTTTCATTGCACATCTATGAATAATCAGTGCCAAAAAAAAGCCTGCCAAGTTCAGTGAGTGGTAACATCTCTTAAGTGACAGTGAGGTTCCTTTCTGTCTTGTGTGTCAATATACACCTAAACAGGTATGTGTGTGTGTGTGTGTGTGTGTGTGTGTGTGCACACGTGTGAGTGAGAGAGAGAGAGAGAGAGAGATTAAATATAAAGCAGGAATCATACGTTCTGTAGCAGAAGAAATCTTCAATGGTCTTCAGCTGTTTTGGAGGCCCTCAGTTCATCAATAAGATGCTTCTTATTGTTTTTTTCCTTCAGCTTGTCACCTATCTGTATAATAAATCAAAAGCAATACCAACATAAAGTTTCTTTGGTAACATGCTAGACCACCACATGCTTCCATAACAGCTTCAGGTCTCCTTGTCATCTCCAAGCCTGTAAACTTTCCTGGAGGGAAAGATATTCATCATTTGGTGTTTCGATGACAGTGGTGGAGAACTCTGTCTAAGATGTTGCCCTAAAATCTCCAAACATGCGTAAAGGCAGCAGGTGGAGCTAGAGGAGCCTGTTTTATGTCACAAAATATCTCTTCCATGTAATAAGATTAGAAAAGGTCAAATAAAACTTTGTTAAGCCCTGCATTAGGAATCACTGAAACATAATTGGGTTTTGTATTGACTTACAAGAAATGGTTCTGTTTTTATGTATGTTTTGAGCAGTCTTTGAAAACATGATTATTGTGTATGTTTATATTCTTATGAATTACAATTCTGTTATCAGCAATAGTCTGTCAACTGTCTCTATACAGTGAACCGCAGTGACATGTTCCCCCATCCATTTTAGGCGCAGGGCTGAGTGGCCGTCAGATGCATCGTACACAGGGTGTATTCAACCACACAGAAGACTACGTGCTGTTGCCAGATGAGCGCACTATTAGCCTTTGCTGCTGGGACTCGCGCACAGCCGAGAGGAAGAACCTGCTGTCTCTGGGACACAACAACATTGTCCGCTGCATCGTCCACTCGCCTACCAATCCTGGTTTCATGACCTGTAGTGATGACTTCAGGGCGCGCTTTTGGTACCGCCGCACCACCACAGACTGAGACATGTGCATCCCCAAATTTTTATTCTGCATTTTCCTTTTCTCACCTCACCTTCTCTCATTGAGAACCAAACAGGATGCTGGACTGGATGCTGTCTCTGTGACTTTACTGAACTTATCAATTTGTTCTTTCTTAAGTTTTTTATTTTTTGTTTATTTTTGTGTTTTGAAAGAAAGACTTGTCATTGTACTTCATCTTCATCTCACAAGTCAAAAGTGAAGGCACTATTTTTCCTGATGTATTCTTTTTGATAACAGTTTGTAAAGGTACACTGACCTTATGCCCTCTTCAGTTGAAGGTAAACATCTTTTATTTTATAGGAATCCTTCTCACATCTCTCTGTTGTATAAGTGACAGTATAGTTGATTTGTTGTCTCTTCTTTTTTCTGGCCTTTGTTGTTCATATTTTTACAAAACAATTAAAATGAAAAGTACCCCTCAGTTGTGTAAGTGATGACTTACATGGAAAACTCTCTCTTTTTGTCTGTCTCTTAATCAAACAATAAAGGCTAGATAAAAAAAAAAAAGATAACATTGTTGTTTTTAGCAACATAAAGAACAAAAGAAAAAGAGAACTGAAAAACACGTCAAATCTCATATCCTACTCTGTCACTCTGCATACTTGTATGAAAAGGTCAGCCCCACGGTCTTTTATATTAACAACACCCAACCCAACTGCCCCAGCTACCTCGATCACCTCTGCCTTGCTTCAGACAACTCGCCTGTCCAAACCTGCTTAAGAACATCTCAAATATGGAGGAGTACATGAATGTTAGGAGAAAAGAGGAAGGAAAATTAAACAACTGCAAAAATTCCCCCACTTAGTTGGAAAAAATTAAACTACTGATAAGTATTGTACTTCTGCTTTACAAGAAAGATAGAGAGGAAAGAGATCTGCAGAGTGGCGTGAAGCTGAATGAAAAAAGATTAACAGTTTTGGGAAGAGACAGCTGCGGAGGAGCAGAAGTAACCGTCCAATGAGGCTGCAGTGTAGCAGTTTTGTCAGTGACATGAACAAAGTTACCCCTCCCACGATTTAAAGCACCGGCTGTTATTGACAGCTCACACAAAATGCATGTGAAACAGAGACAGAGTACACGGACAGAGAGCTTTCTTACACAAGCTTGAGATGGTTCACTAAGAACCAACCCTTTGTGGACGGACTTATTTCTCAGAGGAGAAGGAACACAGCTGTTTAACAAATATGGTGAGTACGGCAACTGTACCACCTCCTTTGACTTTAAAATTTTAAATTTAGTTTTGACTTCTAGTTTGAATTATTTATAACAGTGGCCTTCAGGCCAATGCCTCCCAAAATTTTATGTGGTCCCTGAACATGGCTCTTCTTATACTTAAACTTTAAGGAGCTTATAATTAATATTATGTGCTATTGTGGTAAGCTCCTTTTTTTGTAAATTCCAAAAGTTGGTATATGTCTCTGCAGCTTATGTTTAATCCTTGATTCGTAGCTGTGCCATCTTTCAGGACTATTCAGTGGTTTACTGTTTCTCATCCAGAGGAATGTCCTTGCCTGACCACCTGCTTGGATTTAACTTTAACTTGCGGTGTCAGCTACCACCTAAGTCTATGCACAGCACCGTCTGACCTGCTGTACTGCATGCTGTAACCTGAGAGGACTGATCTTGCCGAAGGGCTGGTATGAAACTTTATGAAAACCACTTACTGGTGTTCATATATAGTCCAAAATCTCTTAAAGGCAAACAAAGTGGTTTGATCCGAGCCACCAACCAGTCATATCTTTAAGTTCCTGTACTCATCTGTTGAATTCCCACATTCTTTGTCCAGCTTGATACCTCTTCAACCTCACAGCTGTTCTGTCACTAATTGACCTGGATGTTGCAAAAATTAGTTAAATTTTGAGGTTGATTCAATGGATGTATTTGCATCATTTTGTTCTTCAAGTGTGTGTAACTAAATGGGAGAGAAAGGTAGCCAGCAGCACATGAATGAAATGAAAGCAGTAGTTAGACTGCATACTGCAGGGGGCAACCAGCCTCGTCATTATTTGATTTGGCTTTCAGAATATGTTTAAAAAACCTCAACATAATGTAACAGCAAAGGATAACCTTTCCAAGTCCAATCTGTTGCCCTCTGATTTCTTCAGCGCAGCATTAAACGGTGCTCAACATTAGCAGATTTTTTAATGATACTACTTCATATCTACAGGATTTAGATGATGATGATGATATTTTGAATGTTGATGGAGCAGCAACATTTTTAGCATGGCCCTGATCAATCCAAACTCCAAAGAATAGGTTCAGATTTTTTACAAATCTGCATCCTGATGTAACTATTTCATCATCCTTTTGCTCCATTTACTGTAATCACGTTAAGAGTGTTTTTGGATAATGCCCATGTACTGAGTAGAGTCACTAAACTAAAATTAACAAATGACCACAACACACCATAACATAGACTCACATTTTGACACAGGCAACACCTTAGTTATAATATCCATCTTGTTCAGTTAGCATTTGTGTCTTCATGCTATTATAGTTCTGTTGGCCTTGCTAAATCTCTTGGTGAAGGCTAGAGAAGTAGTAATTGATAAAACTGGCTAGCTACCTTTGAACTATTTTCAGTTGTGTGTGTAGCACATCAATGGTTAAGGTGATGCTAGTTCACACCAAGGGTGTTGGAACACAGGTTAGAGGACCAGGTGCTGACTGGATGTGACATACATTGTTAAAGAAGAACAATGCAACTTAAAATACCATTTAGTCATATTCACTAAAACTGTCACTATGTCCTGACATGAGAACATGAGACAGATAATCTGTGATAAAATCAGACTCCCGGGGTCCACCTGCTGCTCATTGGACAAAAATCCACCAGACCTCCAGAGCAGTATAACTGACAGTGCTTCCATGTGCAAACTCAGTGCAAACATAATGACAGAATAACAAAAAAAATGAACAAATAAGCAATGAGAAAACAACGGTTTACAAAAAAGATAAGTGAACAAAAGAGCAGTGAGTTTAAAAGAAAATAATTTAACCATGCAGTGCTGTGGGGAAGGCCTGGAGCTGAGCTGGTGTGCTCTGTACAGAGAGGGGAAATGGACCTGGAAAGTATACACTCTAATTTTGAAAATCAGGGAGTTGTCAGAAAGAACCTCCTAATCTTACAGGCATTTGTTTAGAGTTGTCTCAAAAAGAAAGTAATCATTCTCAAATGTTTAATGTAGCACCACTCAGGAGAGATACTGTTTGCATTTTAGCAGGGAAAGATGAAAACAAAGAAACACACTGAAACAAAACACATTTTAAGCACACATTTATTCTCACCATACATCAAAATTAGTTCATACACAACTTCTACCAAGCCACTGGTTCTAGTGCTCCAATGTTCCTTAACACTGCAGTAGTACTGGATACAAGTAAATCAACAAAGTGAACACATAGTGAATATGTTCAGTGTGACAAAAGGCAGAGGATGAGACAGAGGAAGTGTGAGTGTATAAATAAAACCAGAGCTGGTGAGATAAGTTCCTGCCACAGAGCAATAAGCCAACTATCTGCTGCAGTGCCTGCCTGTTATCTATCCCCGTTCATATTGTTCAGTCTGCCATTCACCATTAGTACTACACCATTTGAAAACACTAAACTGTCATCTAAATGATTGAAACTATGTACTGCCTTGCGCCTAATAGTTTTCCTTATCAACCTCGTCATTAAAAGCCTGTAGTCTGACATTATCGTACAGTAAATTAATCTGAATCAGCAGTATGTTTCATGTCTTTCACACTTCCCTGAAAACCAATGCTAATCTCCTACATTATTAGGAATTCAATCAGTGGCACCTGCTGCTGAAGCTCTTTTGTATTCCCCACAAAGTCTTTGAAGTTCTTAGACCATCTACATCATTGCTCAAATGCCTTTTGCTCTAAAATGCCCATTTCTCTAATTGATTTATACAAGCCAATCAATTTAGATAAAAATAGGTAGTTTTCAAAAATTTGCAATAACTAATGAATGTTAGAAATAACAAACACATAACATATGTTCACGAATTTTCCCTAAGGTGATGTGTTAAAGCATATTGTGATAAGCAAAAACAAGTGTGAACAGTTTATATCTCATAACCAGCTGCATGGATTGTTTAAAATGTGCTAAAACCACAAGTCTTCATTCCAATCCTACCAAAATTGACACAGACATTCATATATCAAACAATGAGCCTTGGGTGACACACAGTTTCTTAGTGTCTGTTAGAAACATCCAGCAACTTCCAGCTCTCTCACACACATATAGTAGATATTCTGAATTTAAAGTGTTGATTAATATAGCTTAAACAAAAATCACATATTGTACATTAATATAATATTTGGTCTTATGTATCAAAATTGCCTAAGCCTACAACTTACCACCAAGTGATAATGTGTAATACTGTTTTTAGCATTTCCTTAGCAAACAGCAAATGGATAGAATGCAATATTTTGTAAAATCTCTCTATAACATGTTCAAAGACTCCAATGAACTGATGAAGGTTAATGAGGCACAGGTAAGGGTTAGGGGAGGGCAGTCTCATTCCGAAGTGGCCACTTAGTCCTCTACAGTGAACCCTTGTTTATCGCTGGGGTTACGTTCCAAAAAGAACCTGCGATAGGCAAAATCCGCGAAGTAGTCAGCTTTTTTTTTTACAATTATTATAGATGTTTTAAGGCTGTAAAAGCCCTCACTACACACTTTATACACTTTTCTCAGACAGA
>JAOXYL010000100.1:27665488-27678952 GCA_028564955.1 Terapon puta | reverse complement strand
TTTAATCAGTTTAACTGGCGTGTGTCAAAGCTTTCCCCCCCCCCCTTTTATTTTGTCCATTCTTCCGAGTTCAGGGCTGTCATTAGTAATAATGCGCAGTGATTACTTTGCCAACAGATTGGTAAAGCTATAGAAATCTGCGACTGCATATGGCCCCTGGAGCGATCTCCTCGCAAGAGTCTTAGTTGCCTGTTTTTGTGGCGGTGATGAAAAGTATCAGACTTGAAGCTAATTTCTCTGCAGTTGTTTGGCGCTGCTCCCCTCTGCATGGATTAACTGCTCTGTCAGTTGACAGGAACTCCTCTGCTGGTGTTTTGCTGGGAACTCAAACGTGTAGAGAGACATTTGGCTTCTGCACACGCAGAAACTTCTTCCTGCGTGTTTTGGTTTACTTCCCAAAAATTATTGATGAAATTACTATTAAAACGATCTCTAACATTTTTGACAGGTTATAACCATGGTGCATATTTGTATTTGAGTCAGCAGGGAGGATTTGCCTGGACAAGTGACTTGTACTTGAGAACAAATTTGGGATTTTTTTAGTCACAGGAGGCCTGTTTAACTTCTCCAATAAGTGTTTAAAGGGTTAATTCTCTAAAAGATTTCTATTTGAAGGCTTAAAGATCCCTCAGTAAATGAGTGAGAGGGAGCTTATATATAAAAACTGTTGTCAATCAAAACAGTGTTGCCTCAGCTTAAAAACTAACGTCTGACAGCTTGAGAAGTGTGAGTAAATGCTGCACAGTTTCAAGACAAACACAGAGTCTCTGCTTTATGGTGATGTGTTTCCTTAACCTTTGGTAAGCCTGAAATTTTCAAGCCAAAAAGCAATACGTCATTGTTCATTTTTCACGTTTATCAAGGAAATGACTGTCACAAGTGAAGTGAGAGCCCACCCAAATGAGAGTATCAATAATCCAAGGCCACGATGGACAGGTTTTTTTATTTACTGACTGCTCGCAGGTAGAACTGCAGCAGCTGTCATAGCAGACCACATATGATTTCTGGTTTTGTTACATATCTGTCAGAAGATTTTTAGACATTCACCCTGGTAAAGACAGAGAGGACTATTCTATACAATTAACACCATATTGATTATCTAGAATAATCTACTGTGTAATGCTTAAATGCACAATTACCTGTTAAATGCTGGCAGTACCCACAAAGTGAAAATAAAACCCAAACCTGTCTGCAGAGACTGGAATATGATTATTACCAACTGGGAAACTTAATGTTATTCCTACTTAGGTTCACAGATTATTCCCAGTTGGTTACATCTGCAGTTATCCTTTAATTTAAACATGATAAACAACCTAAATTAACTATTCCACTGAATAACACTCAGCATTTGTTTTAAATGAAAATCGCCAGTGACCCAGGCTTTGAAACCATTTTTCTTCCAGTTTGTTGGGATCTCTGTTGTTTGTTTGTTGTTGCTCTGTGTTTTTTTTTTGTTTAGTTTTTTTTTGTTTTTCCTGAATGACAGCGCCAGAGCTTCTATGTATTTTCCTGTTCTGGTTAAAAAACTTTTTATGAGCTGGCATCCTAAGAAAAAAAAATCTAATACCAACCAATATAATACACATTTACATTTTTGATTGTGGAATTAAAATTAATATATAAATGCAGCAGCCTAAAGATTATATGTATTTTAGATTGATTATCAGTTCATATGGAACATGGAAGACAGATACAGAAAAACAGAAATACATTTAAGCATTGTGAACTTTCTAACTCAAACTATTTCCAGTCTTCTTCTTTTTTCACCCTGTTTTTTCCAACACATATTTTTGCAGGATCACATTGTGATCTTTACAGGGTACCTTGAATATAAATGACTCATTAAGTTTCCAATTAGCAGACCACCTCCACTGTTTTCATTTCCCATTTTAGTATCCAACTCAGCGGCTGGCTAAACCCCAGACAAATGTCGTCATTTGAGTGGAAGACAGTGTGGTTTTTTAGATAATGTGAACAATTCAGGGGAAAGAGAAAGTGAGTGGCTAAAGTGTTTCACACTTTCATTGCACCAGGACATCCTGACATAAACATTTATGATCTTCATCTTGTGAAGATTTCTATAAACAAAGAGGCCAAACATCACATGAAACACATTAAACAATACAACACAAAAATGGAAACATCTGGTAGCATAGTTAAGCATTTAGTTTTTTACTTTTTTTATTTTCTTGTAGTACAAAATTATTAAGTAAGGTGGTTTGACATTTAGTAGAATTAACACACTCACTTCCCTTTTCCTTTGCATCACATACAAAAATTGAATACTGCAATAAATGAATACATTAATGTATAAAAATGTATAAAGGCAGTTTCTTTTAATTATTACAATTTCTTAAGATTATACATATACATACATACACATACGTATATACATACATATACTGTATATGTGTGTGTATGTATGTATATGTATAATCATAAGAAATTGTAATAATTAAAAGAAACTGCCTTTATACATCTTTATACATAAACTTTTATGATCTTCACTTTGTATATACGTGTGTGTGTGTGTGTGTGTGTGTGTGTGTGCGTGTGTGTATGTATAGGTATATGCATAGGGATATGCTTTACACCTACCCCTAAGGCCCTTAACGTGGAGAAAACTTGAGGCAAAGCAACAGAGCAACTTGCACAGTTGTGCACAGAGAACGAATGCTCAAAGTCAGGACTTGGTCTTTGAAAAAATAAGAAACTGTATCCCTGGGTGATCCCTCTGGAGGCCAGCAACAATGGTGGGACCCCAGCAGTTAAGGCAAGAAATCTCTGGAGGCAAGTGAGAAAGGTACATTGCCTCTATATGCCACACTGCAAATGTATATGTATTATTAATGTATTGTAGGTAAGAACAAAGTATAGGACAGATGGACCAGTGGAGTGCAATGCAAGAGACCAGTATCAGGAGTGCAGAGCAGAGAGGCAGCAACGGGACATCCAACAGACAGCAGGATAGAGATGGCTAAAGTTCAGAAGAACTTCAGGTCTGTGACAGACCCGCAAAGCAGGGGTAGGTGGCTAGTGGTAGTGAGGAATGGCCAACTGGGGACCAGGGACCTCTAACGGGAACAGGGAACCAGACAGGATATTGGCAAGGATGGCTGACAAGTAACCAGGAAGTTCTGGTTTTGAATCAGGCTTGGTTTCAGGTTGAAGGTGAGACTCAGTGATGCTGTGGAGACTCTGATTCTGGGCTGTGGAGACTCGGGAGCACAGGGCAGGCTGATTTGTAGCACAGTGGAAGCATTAAGTTGCAAGAACACATTGACAAGAAACAAACTCCCTTGAGTGTGTTGATGAAGATATTTATAAAGAAGGACTTTCGATGACATGAAAACTGCAGTTAGAAGTGTTTATGTATGCAGAAGCTGTCAGCTTTCAGAGGTCTGTGTGGACCACTTTTTTACATACACACATACAGACAGACAGACTGAAAACAATACTAACTGGCATGGCGCAAGGTGACACTTCGCCCTGCTTCCATCTTGCAAGAGATAAAGACCATACTGCCAAAAGTCTAGAGCAGCATCTTCCATGAACTGCTGTTAGTCTTTTACATTCCTCTTCCGCACTCCACTAATCTTTATACATATTTTTCAGTTTTTGCTTGTGTGTGTGTGTGTGGCACAAAATATTTTTTAGATTTTGTTTGTACAGAAAATTACGTTTAAATGAATCCTTAAACCCTTTTGGTGTCTGCATTTTATCATTATTTCATTTTTACGTATTTAAGTCTTGTATTTCTTATCTCAAATATTAAATGTTTGTTCTATTAGTTTATTAACTAAATTTCAATGCAGTCAAATGCTCAAAATGCTTGTTGATCATTTGCTATTTGTTTTGTTAATTAGTATGTTATGATGCATATCATGTGATCAGACCTATAATAGCCAAATCAGGGGGGGAAAGGATTATTAACAGTTTATTTTAATTGTTAGTTATACCAAATATCAAAAGAGATACAGATCAGTACAGATACAGACCTGTGGTATTGTAGCACTATAAAAGAACACTGTACACTGAAGCCAGTCACTTATCACAATGAGAGACAGATAACAGATTTTATTGGGATGACATGGAAATATATTACACTCAGCTGGCACCGAGAGTCTCTCAAGTACAATAGCTTTGTTTTTATTCAGCAGTAGGGCAAAAAAAAAGAAAATGCTCTTTAAGGTCAAGTTTTGTTGCTCTCCATAAGTCCTGTGTTGCTTTACTTTAACCCAACAAAGCTCCAGCCGGGCTCAACTATGAATATGAATATGCTGTACAGGAATCTGTAACTTAAAACTATGTCATGCACCAACAAATGTCTTAAAAGGGCCTGTTTTAACCCAACTGAAGCAAATGCTCACCTAATCCTCTGTAGAGTCAAAGGCCCTTTTAACAAAGTGCTGAAGTAATTTAAACACTGAGTAAACAACCAAACAGTCCAAATCATTCGCTTAATTTCCTGGACTCGGTGCCTTAAACAACTGCATGCACATTGCACTTACCCACGGTGCATCCAAAGCTGCTGTGCGGTCATCTGTGTGTAATTATTCATCACTCTACATGGGAATTCCAATGACGTGTTGCACTGGTGAGGCAGCATTACCCCTCTCTCAAACAACTAGGTCTTATTTTTGAACCTCTGCTTTCTCTCCACGGCCAAATTGCCTAGAGAGATTGGCTTTCTCTGGGCTGTGTAACAGATATCATCTAAATCATTAAGGCTCATTCATTGCCATGTGCCACTCTGTGGCTCAGGTTCCTCCGACCTCAAGGTCAAGCGGCTGAGCGCTCCCTGACCTCCAGCACTTCCTCTGAATATTAACAGGGTAGTTATGTAGTCAAAAGCCCTGATATAGAACATTGGTTCATTAGATAATAGCTAATCAGGCGAAGCTGCGAGGAGTAGAGTGATCTCCACAGGATGGCTGGGCCTTTATGTGGCTTACTGACGGCATAATGACAGCAAACAGAGGAAGCGTAGGTCTCTCTGGTGAAATTACGCGGTCACATGCCTGCTGGCTGTAATGCTTTCCTTTAACCCAAGTTGGGCTCCTGAAATCCAGGCAGTACTATGACGATGAATGTTATGTGGTTATCTTGCAGACATTGGGCTTAATTTCAAGACGGAATGAAATTCAAAATCCATGGTCAAAGGGGCATTTAGCCCGCAATCTCTGCTTCTGATGGTAATCCAAATCATTCAAATATTTAAATGATTTTTAGGAAACTTGCATGAGCTCGCTGACTTGACACTGTAAGTGATTAGATTAGGGTGCCAGACATTTTTTAAATCTGTGGGTTTGTGTAATTTCAGACCTTTTCATAGCCCTTGTGTATCGCTCCAATGTGGGACCTAAGTAGAAATAAGTACACTCCAAAATCACTCGTGACAAATCACAATTTGGCACAGGAGGGTGGCACACATACATTTTTAAGAAAATTGTGGGTTTGGCACAGTGAGTAGTGGGTTTGAATTCAGTGTTGTTAGGGAACCATCTCTGAATATTGTTGGCTATGACTAGATGTTATGTAGCTGAAACAATATTGGCCTCATCGACTCCTAAAGTACCAGTGACTCTGACTGACTGCTGAGCGGCTGCTGTTGATGCACAGCTACACTATCAGACCTTTGATCAGTAAAATATTGCTTTGTATCTCTGTAGTTGAAATGGAGCATGGCAGCCTTGGAGGATGGAGATGGACAAGCGGCACCCTTTTGTGATCAATTGTCCATGTGCTGTGGGAGTGGAGATGTAGAGGGGATGAGACTACATTTATTGTCACCAGTGTCCATTATGAGAAGTGTTCGAGAGCACACAAAGATAAAAGTTTGTATACTTTTTGTGTAGGCGCTGCAAATAGTATTTTAATTAATGAGTCCTCTTACAAATTTATTTCTACTCCAGCAGTATATTGAGAAAGTGCATCTGACTCCAGTTCAGTTTCTCTTGATTTAAGTCTTTGTTACAGAAAAGGGGTATCAAGAAAATGGCAAATCTTCAAAACAACTATGAATAAAACAACTGTGTTTTGTAACCTGTAAGCACATATTATGGAAAAGTTTGATTTAATAATGCATTGAATCCATCAGTGATCACAGTAAGCATGAAAAGTTTTCTGCTATTTTTGTGTTTGATCCTTATAAGTATTATATAGTATTTCAGAGATCTCTACAATTTTTGAAACAATTAAAAAAAAAAATTTTTTTTAAGTTGCTTTTTTTATTACTTTTTTACCGCTTGGGGGAGGTGTAGAATAACTACTACTACTACTTTAGCTGTTTTTATTTATTTTTTTGGTGAGCATGTTAGGAAACCGTTGACTATACATACATATACATACGACATATACATCTGGAGGACACACGGAACAATATTACAAGTCATTTGGAGATTGTGTTTCTGGCTACTTGATGAAAAATAAATAATTGCTTTCTTTTTTTGCTCTGTTGCGGCAGCCAACCTCTTTAGCCACTCAGTCATTTGTTGTAGACATTTATAGACATGCAACATGTGACAAATAGTCAGTCAACTACTATAGACATGGCTAAGGGCTGTGCATATTAAGGACTTGCCATGTTGAGCTTTGATGAGTAATTAACATTGAGCTGTTGAGATATTCCTACAGTGTGGATTTGCTGCAGTCTTCCAAAAGTGTTAAAAGACTCTTCCAGTGAAGCTTAATCATACTGCTGTCGGTGACTGTGGAGTGGTTAACACCTAATGAGGCTCTGAAAGGTTACGCTGGTCTATACATCAGCTCTTAGGAATTAGACATCAAACTACAGCAGAAAGCAATGGGGAGCAGTCACTCTGTGGAGAGAGCACATATTTTTGAGATAATGAGCCTTATTTACTGCTGTCAGACGTTCCCATACAAAGCCGGAGGATTGCCATCCTAAGCTTGAATGCACGACAATTACAGCCACATTCTCCTCAACCTCAGTGAGTATATAAACACCCTGAAACTAGAGCATAATCATCACACCCACTTTTGTCTTATTTCAGACTTTAGATGACACATGGAATATGCATGCAGGAAGCCCTCCACTATAAATAGTCCCGGCAATCAAACAAAATAAATTAACTGTCAGAGTACAAGTGTTTACAAGCACGACAAAATTTTAAGTAATTATAAGTAAATTTGTTGCATTTCTGAGTAAGTGGTAGCAGATAGGCCTCTGACAGAGAGGCAGTGGTGTGTGACGGGCTGATTTAGAACGGTAAGGCTGCCCGGCTCAGTATAAACACCTCAACCCCAGCAAGAAAAAAAACTCCGCTCCATATCCCACACCGACCACATCTCAATGGGCTGGAATTCTAAAGACATCTGCAGGGCCATTACACACACATAGCCGCACATCAAGGAACACTTGGCCGCTGTGCATGCCTGCTAACCTTCCCTCCAAATGGCTATTTGTTTGTCTGTAAATGATCTTTTCCCTCTTTGGGTTTTAGACATCTGTGTTGTTTTTTTTCTTTCTTCTTTAACGTTGTTTACAGAAACAAGTTAATTCTGACTGACACGAAAAGAAAACGATGTGTAATGGAAAATTGATAAGCATGACGTTACACTGTTCATTTGATTTATCTGGAGGTAGAATTGCATTTGACACAAGATGTTCACTGCATCACCATATTTGTGCATCGTAAGACAAAATTCATAGCCATCATGTGATCATTTAGATCCTGACTGACTCATTCATGTGGCTCACTGAGGAGGATTTGCCTCACTGATTACAGAGAGAGCTGTGCTGTTAAAACAATGTGTGCTGCAGTCAGCATGGGCAGGGAGAAACCCTTTATAATCACAGAGTATTTCAAGGCATTTTGAATCTTTCATTTAGAAAAACTGTGGCATTAGTTCAGTCTTTCTTCGTTGCAAATCGTAAACAGGAGCGATAAACAAAAGGGCACAGTGAGCGAGGCAGAGAACACATTATGGAGGATCATGGCTGGACTTGTTACCTGCACAAATTGTGACTGTTTAACGGCGTAAAGGTGGCAGAGGACTCCTCCCCGCAGTGCTTTTTTAAAATTAGTCAATGGGACAAAAAGCAAACAGCAGATAAGAACTGATTTTCTGAATGTAAAACCTCAAAAATAAACAAACCATTATGCTGTGCCGTGGGAGAGCTTGGTTAGCGTTTTTAATTCAGGTGAACTGCAGACAAATATCCCCCGGCTGGCACACTAACAGCTGTAATAATACAGAGAGCGCTGCACAGTGACTGGGCTGCAGACCAGCCTGCACAGTGTCTACGCACGGCCAGAGTCTCGCTGCAAAGTCTCACATAGCGGACCAGACTACGTCCAGAAAACAGTGCATATATTATTACCATGTGTTTTACACAATTAGCTTTTTTTTCATTTCGTGTATGAAAAGATTTCTACATATGTAAATCTTGTAAAACATCTAGGACTTCTATTCTCACTATTTTCTCCCCATACCTGACCTGATTTTGTGGTTTTGTGTGGGTGAGTGAGGTACTTCCTCTGGGGCACAATGTGGGACAACCCAGACAGACAGACAAAGCGAGCTGAATTTGTGCGTGTTTTCTTTACCAGAAGTGGTGTGTTTATTATTTTGTTTCTTCAGCATGGACACCAAACTGCAAAGAAATACAAGTGATTAAAATTAAAGTGCTTTGATTGAATGTTGTTTTTCCTGCCTGTGGCACAAACATTTACACTTTGTACTTTTATAGAGATTATTTAAGGATTTTAATGACTGTTGGAAACACTTCGCTCTAAATTATGTGTTACAGGAAATAAACTACAGAGAGATGCGTCTCATTGTTGCCCTGACTGAGATTATCTAAAGCAGATTTAATGGGTTAGATGTTTACCACAGTGAGTATTTGAAACTCAAAAAAGCATTATCGAGCAACTCTCAGTTAAGATTAAGCTGAATGTGAACAGACAAAGTGGGAGTTCTCCAAAGAGGCCAGAAAACATTCAGGAGCAGAATAAAGGCATATTGACTCTGAATCCCTCTCAGCAGGCCACACACTTTTATATACTTTGAGCGTGGCACAGTTTGAGACTGAGGAAACCAGGCTCTCACCAGTGTGTGTGCGTGTGTGTGTGCATGTGTGTGTGTGCAAAGGGCAGAGCAATGACACGGTCCTGAGCGCCTGATTGCAGGCATCTTGAAAAGATCTGGCTGGCTCGAGCTTACCACAGGTCCCCTTTCAGTGGGCTGTCATTACCGCCAAGGTGAGCTCTCACACGCCGACCCACACACACTCATACGCGCACATGCTAGGGGGCCGCGGGATGAATGAGCGCACTGAGGCCTGGGCCTGATCAAGCGAGCGGCGGCCGGGGTTGGTGTAAGGAAATCCTCTGGTGGGACTATCAGAGCACATTAGACTGAGCAGGCCCCAGCTCAGGAGGACGCAGCTGCAAGCAGAGCACACTGAAGCAGTATTTCAGCAGCTCCTAAATACTGCTGCTCTAATCCTAATATAAATATGTTAGCCAAATTGGAAAAAGAGGCCTCATTTACCTATTTTGCAAATATTCTATGTAAAAAGGATTAATTACTTGGGCGGACATTAATCATCAGACGACTGGAAAAGCCCTGATGTAGAAGCTGACAGAGCAGATAAAGCTGCCTTTTCATGCGCTCCTTTTGATTCAGAATTTTGTGTTGTCCAAATGATAAAGACAGAGAATAGAATGAAAATAATTTACTCATAATTTACTGCATGTTTTCAGATCCGATTTGGTGAGTGTGTGTGTGTGTGTGTGTGTGTGTGTGTGTGAGCTGTTTGACAGGTGTTCTGCTCCTCTCTCTCATAGACAAACAGATACAACCAAAGACTGCTTGTAAACAGTCTGCTCTTTCTCAGAATTGCCTCAGAAATTTGCTCAAGTAAGTAAAATTGCTTCAAAACGACCTCATTTGGCACCAGGCTTCTACTTGTATGCTTGAGTGAGAGTAATTGCCGGAGGGAGGTTGGGGGGTTGGGGAACCCAGCTTTGGTTTTGCTATCTCTGGGCATACCTTCCCCTAAACAACAATTGCGACTGAACTCAAACCCTCTGTGTTTGCTCTGGGAGGTGATTAGCCAGAGCGGTTAGGATTTCAAATAACTCTTATTGGGCTGTTCTATATAAATTAGCTGGAGATTTTTCATTGGACTTGTGATTAATTTAAAATGGATTACCTACACGCATTCTGTTTCATAGTAATTGTGCTTAAGTGGAGCATGCACAGCAGCAGATTGGTTTGGAAAATTGGTTTCATTATTGGAATTATATGCTATTTGCACAACAAGCAAGAGTGTAATTTTCCTCTTCTTGTCAGTGGAGAAAATAAGGATGTTACCATTGGCCTGTTGTCAAGTTTGATATATGTGCTGCAGCTTATACCAACCACACTACAGAGCCTGAAGGTTGAGCTGTTATGAAGAGCTTGTGAAGAGGTGACCTGTTGGGGATATTATCTCTTATGTTAGCAAAGTGGTTTGAGGTGTGTGTGGGTGTGTGTTGCCAGGAGTAGAGCCAGGTGTGTAGCTTCTTGTTGGACCAGCAGAGAGCTATAGCTGTCAACAACTATGTTTTATGGGGGCATTTCATCTGTTGTCCTAACATGTGCTCACGTCAGTGTGGTAGACTGCCTGCTAACAGCCATTTCTGTCATCACACACACAAACACACACACACACACACACATACACACATACACAGTTGTATTGCTGTTTTCCAAAGGCACACACAAACACACTCTGAACACCACAGCTTTGCTGCTGTTCACAGTATATTTGTTTTTCACTTATAAGGGCATCTGAAGGCAAAAATGGACATTATTAGTTTGAAATTATCAGTTGCTGGTATCTTAAACTAATTTTTCAGTTTTCGTATGCGAACATTTACATGTTACAAACACAGTCGATCACAGTAGCCTTGACTGAAACACAGCTGGTTTTAGATGTGACAGTGTCATTTGGTTTAGCATCTGTCTGACTCAAAAGACTGCAATGTTCACTAGAACTACTTATCTACTAGTTACTGAAGAAATACATCAGTGCTGTAAATGTGTAGCAATAATCAACATCCTGTTTCCCCCGAGTCAGCTCCATCTTTGGAAAGATCACGGAGCAGCCGAACAAAGGGAGCAGATGATTCATGCAGTCAGCGCAGCATTCAGTGCGGGCGTCAGATGGATGCTGTGACTGTGCAGCAGGACCGGTCCGAGTGAGCTGCAGGACACGCTGTTTGCCAGACATGATGAATTGGCTGCATGCTTGAACCCAAAGGTTGGCAAATTAACTGTTAATTAGCAGTTGATAAATGACAGATCGACACAAGCCCTCC
Organism: Terapon puta; assembly: GCA_028564955.1. Lineage (NCBI taxonomy): Eukaryota > Metazoa > Chordata > Actinopteri > Centrarchiformes > Terapontidae > Terapon > Terapon puta. The sequence goes on along the minus strand of JAOXYL010000100.1, from coordinate 27,667,619 downwards.
ACCGCCGTCATCCTCTCCTGCTATCTTACTGAGGCAAGTGTTTATGTGCCGGTAACACGTGTTGGAGCAGACTGTTATGTCTGCGTTCTGTCACACAGTGCGATTGCTCTCAGATGTGGCCCTCTGTCCCCTCCACAACCAGCCACCCACCAACCGACCCCCACAACCCCACCCTTTTTAAGTTGTGCCCCATTTACTTCCAAGAGCCCAGCCCCCCTTTGCCTCTCTACGCTTTTGTTGACATACTTATCGATCTTTAAGCATACCTCTTTTTCCTACATAAGTGTAAAAACTTTCCAGAAAATCTTTTTTTATCAGCAAACCATGAAGAGACAGAGTCTTTCTCCCCCTCCACAAGGAATTATTCTGGGGATGATAATTGCATTTTTTGCTGCTAGATTGTGTTACCACTATGACTGAGGGAAGCAATAATTTCAGGCCTAATAATGTAAATTGTAGACAGGTCCTCTGTGCTGAACATGTTTATAATGAGTGCAGAGGAAGACATATTTAACCTGACAATACTGCCTGTCGTTGGCAATGGGCTGGAAACAGAGTTGTAGCAGAAGTGAAAATGGCCTTGTGTTTAGTATTTAGTAGAGCTGTGGCAGAGGTGAATACGCAGGACAACATATTTATAGTAGTTGTCCAATAATTTGTCTCTCTTTAAATTGCATAAACCTGTATATTCCTTTCACACACAAAAATGTGAGTTTTTTGTTAGCTTATAAAAAAATGACAATGCAATGCAACATAGTGTCAGTTCTTCTATATGAAAACTGCCCTGTTTTTCCCATTGGCCGTGAGTGAATGAAATTATACTTTATAACACCTAACACCTTATAACATATTACCCTTCTATGAAAATTCATTTGATTCAGTGGTTCAGGGGAAAAAAGATGAAAGTACTTGAGTCATTGATGTTTCACCAGTAGCAAGGGAAGCAGAGGAAACGGCTGCATACGTGTACATTCATTAGCGCAGACTTGGCATGGCAGAGGAAATAATTGCTTCACAGCTACACTGCCTGTTCCTGGACTGGTTCCTGGCTGTAGCTTTGCTGAAACACACGAGCAGGAGTTTTTTGTGACAATTGATCACTAAATATGAATTTATGTGTCTTTGACAGCTTAGTTTTAAAAGATGATTAGTTGAAAATTGAAGCAGTCACACCCAAATGAAGCAAAAATCTGATTCATTTCATGCTGTCTATTTTCTCTATTTCACCTTGTCACCATGAGAAAGTGAAAAACAAGTTTCCCAGTGAGCAGAGACCTAGTGACCCTGAAAGTGATGAGCCATGTCCCTGACTGATATCACTCAGCAAAGCACAGAGACCTATTTGGATCCCGAGTGGAAAACGTGAGCCTGACAGGGCCACCTCAGTATTCACTCCACTGCACTGGCTGCAGGCAGCTGGTTGTGCTGCAGCTCAGCGTGGACAGCTCATTGGTCTTGGGTAGAGAACATAAAGCCTGTCATTAACGCGCTGAGAATGCAGCGGTCACTGCCAGACTCCCAAGCCGAGCATCCAAATGTGTGTATCCCCTTTCTCATCTGATACGGAAACAATTTGGTTTTGTTCTAATAGTACAGTGCATCTCGGCTCCAAAAGCCTCACTTGCGTTTTTCAACTTTCTGGGTGCCACTTTGGTTGCTGAGTGCTCGGAGTCAGCATGAGTCACGTTGCTAATACCAAGAACATTACTCTCATTATTTCATGGTTAGTTTTACCCACAGCTAATACTCAGATGGCAAGAGCTGAGATGAGCAGGCCGAGGAATATGGAGTGAAAATATACAAGTGGGAGGTCCTCTAGTAGCGTGTGTGTGTGCGTGCACGTGTGTGTGTGTGTGTGTGTGTGTGTGTATGTGTGTGTATGTGTGTTTGTGTAGGGGAGGGTTCTGCCAAACAGTTCCTGACAAAACAGCGCCTCTCTCTGCCATTTCCCCTCACACAGCACTCAGGCCAAATCAAAGCAGCTGCTCTGTTCTTGAATACTGCAGTTGCACTAATCAACTTCATTTAGCAACTCCTCAACCAGCAAAGTGCTGCCTCACATTGCCCACCGACCGCACACACACACACACACACACACACACACACACACACACACACACACACACACACA
>JAOXYL010000100.1:27639863-27665388 GCA_028564955.1 Terapon puta | reverse complement strand
ACACACACACACACACACACACACACACACACACACAAACTGTGCAATGGGCTCAGGCCACCATTGAAAAGTACAGTCAGAAATAATAGCACCTACTTTATTAGGCCTGTTGGAGCTGGGCCAGAAACATTTAACAGTCTTACACAAGTTGAAATGAGCGCAGGTTTGGAAGTGGTAAGCTGAAAGCCTGCTAGAGACTCAAATGATAATGTGATTAGAGAGGAAAATGCCACATCATTCTTCTGGATCAATTAGTCTGGAACAGCTGTTGTGTCTCTTGTATATGACCATTCCAGTCCAAACAACATGGCACTAATCCGCCAATTTCATTTACTCAGATGACAACAATTCAGGTTAATCTTGTATGCTGAAAGCTACGAAGAAGTGATCCAAACAAATGTCTGGTGCAGGCTGTGCCTTGCTTACCCCTGGATAATCTGATAAAGAAAACAGTTCTAATTGTTCTGACTTGCCTGATGATTTCAGTTCTGAGTACGCCTACAAATTCATTTGTGACTTCAGCCCTGCTCCGACATCACTGTGATCACTGTTACATAAATCCTAACATTTAGCTACACAAAGTGGAGGAAGTAAAGGCACACAGAAAGTGTTTCAATGTGGTCTGGCTGCATAGCCTTGGCCCTGGGAGAGACTTCCTCTGTGAAGTATTTAATGTTGGAAGCTTTCTCTCTCCAAACACAGAGCACCTGGGACAACAGCGGCCATTCCAGAGCCAGTGTTAATCAGCAGCAATGCAGACTGGCAATCAGCAGCGCTCACAAGAATACAATTAATATGGTATGCTGGCTCTCTTATACAGCCATGCTGCCTCACTAATGAACAAGAAAAAAATCAGCATTAAACTGCTCTAAACATTTGGGAGAAGCTGTGTGGTACATCCAGAGAAAATCATCTTGATTGCTAAAAGGATTTCAAAGACTGCATGGAAACTAGAGGACAGGCTGAAAAAAATAAGCAGCTTTGAAGGCATTCTTTGCTCCATTGCTATCAATTATGTTCTTCAGTTTCAGTGAGACAAAACCTGTCTTCTGAAATTTGTTTAGTGCCACTCAGCACTGCCAGAGGATCCCAGGCCTTCCTGAAGATGACCCTCAGTGATGAGACAGTTAATTCTGTACGATATAAGAATAGACTGCTTACTTGACTTTTCACTCCCAGGTAAGATGTTGGCAGCAGGTCACAGGATAATTCAGATTTATGCATTTAGAATCTGTTTTCATTGTTTTAGATTATTTCATTTTCAGATTACTTTAATGATATCAGTCATGATGACTGCTCAGCGACGTTGCTATAATGAGTGTTTAGGGGCAAATCTTTGATGTGGCAATATATATTAAACGATTTAAAAGTAGTCCTGCAGTGGATAAACCTGTAAAGAAAATGAAAGGTTTTTAATATTATGTTACCATACATGCTGAGAAGCAGTGTCCTATTAACAGACTCAAGCAGTCACAGAGCAACACTCGTCTTCCAGTGGAATGAATTTGTATCCGTCTGTTTAGCTCCATTTTCTTTACCAAGTCCTGAGAAAAACATGTCTCTTAGCTACTAAACTCTCCACTATTTTCATCAAATAACTGCTGATTTTGTAGTCTGTTGTTTGGTGTACCACAAAGTAGTGGGCCACAAATCCACAGCAATAAGCTGAAATATATTATGATTCAAGATCTAACATTCACAACACTATTTTATTGTCATATGCACAACAAATGGAATAGCTGCTGACAATGAAATGATTGAATGTCTGTTCCTAAAGACCACAATATGAAATAAAGCTCTGTGCAGCTGTGTGGTACGGCATGAATGGGCGTCAGTTCTCTGTGGGTTCATCTATACAACAAACTCTTTTTTCATGCCATTAGTTTTGAGGAGGCCTGACTGATTGGAGAAAGGGTTTTAGCCCTTCAGTTGTATCCTGACATTAAATACTCCCACTGTTTGCTGATTGTTACATTTAGAGGAGAAATTAAGCATTACATTACCTCATAACCTGCTTAACTCAGGCAATGTAGCTGAGAGAGCGCTTAACACTATAATATCCAAAGGCTGAAGACTAATAGCCTGCCTGAAAAAAATGCACACCAGCAGCGCCTGAAAGTGGTCAGTCTTAACTTAATGCTTGTCCACAGTTAGGTATAAACACAGAGACTTTTATGGAATTATCCTAATTAGTATGACCATTAGCCTTAATGGGTAGTAATGGCCAGTTAGATGTTATTTAGTAAAACAACACGCCTGGGGCTGGAGGTGTTTTATTACAGCTCTATATTAGGCTCATTTCTGGAAGGTAAAGAATGTTTCCAGATTGCAGGCAAAATAGGCTGGGCGCTAATTCAGTTTCCACATCTAGCAGAGCGGAGACCACCCACCAGGAAAATAACACAGAGTATGATGTTCACTGTATGCTCAAAACTGGCCTGATTCAGGCTCCTTTTTGATGGGTTTGATTCGTTCACCTGGCCATAACTTTGTAAATTCCTTTACATCGCAGCTTCTGCTAACATGGTTAATAACAAGTTAATTGTTATGTAGAATGAACAACCACTTCTTTAGCAGCAGCAAACTCTTTGATGTGAAATGCAAATTTGCCACGAGCCGTTTGCTGACAGTACTTTGTTTTTATGAATCATGTCCAGTTTTGTAACACCCTTTTTTCTCACTCTCTCATGACCATCTCTCTGTCAGTATAATTTTTTTGCATTCCCACTGATTGATAGTGAGTTGGTCCAGTTCAGTTATTACAGTAGCTTCGATACATTGTTCCATCGGCATGACTATATCAACTCACTGTAGTTAGTGCTACATCCATTATGACAAGTAATGTAGAGTGCAGAATTGCAACTTTGATTTTATTACTGTGAAGACATGAAACCTAATTAGATGTCTTTGTGCACATGTCAGACTTCAAGTGCTGAACACTCCTCTTTCCTTCTGACTGTCAGTTCAGCCTTCAGCTCCTGTTACACTTTCTTTTTAAAAGGTAATAGAACTGGGATTAAAGCTGTGGTCCACGTAAATACATTGTTTTTTTCAAGATAACAAGATAATTCACTTGTGACTGTGAGTTGACAGTGAAACTGAACCTTTGGACAATGACAAAGAGGTCAGCTTAATCAGAAAGATGCATCTACTCATTTTGTTTAACACTCAGGCTGCAAAAAAAATTAAAAAAACAGACAGCGTTGAGAAGCAATTTTAAGATTTGAATGTTGTAAGTTATCAGATGAACAGAAATATTCATAAAAGTCCATTTGGATAAAGGAATACATTAATGCCTTATCAGCATTATCAGATCATTTTCCATCTCCTACCAATGGGCCTCACTGGTTTGTTTCAAGCATACCCATGATCTTTTGAGGCTAACTTGGAAAACAGAATTTTCCTCACTGATCAAATTCAGTTGATAGTTGACAAACATAAGTCAGAAAATTTGATTCAGTTCCATTTTTCATTTAAAGTTCAGAAGTTCAGTTAAAGTATAGTTCAGAAGTGTACTGGTAAAAGGAAAAAAAAGATGAACATAAAAGCAAGTATTGCAAACAAAAAAAACATAATAGATAGATAGATATAATGGTAATAAATATCAATAAAACAGACGAAGGCTAAAATGTAATAAGTAGCTGAGAAAGTGTGTGAAAAAAACACAATTATTCGTTTACAACCATACACATTCCAACCCAACTAACCTAAGCTCCATTATAGGTTGAAGTAACCTGTGTTAAATTTAAATTTAGCACAGCTATATCAAAATGGTAATATATCAAAATTGTACTTAATGCTTTAGTGATAATGTAATGATAAAAACAAGTTTATAGTAATATAATCATAAAGCAGCCATTTTGCATAGTTAGTACTTTTCTCCGATATATCCTTCTTCTGATTATTATTATTCTTAATGTTGTTGTTATTATTATAATTATCATACTGCATTTTAACTAATCACTTTACTTAATACTAGAGATGTAAGACTTGTATGCACCCTGGTATAATTTACTATCAGAACAACTACAAAACATACAGGCTGGAAACACCTGCTTAATTTAGAACATTACAGCATTGAGGGCCATGTTGAGTGTTGCAGTGTGTTTGTTAACTCCGTCTGCATGTTGCCGTGAGCAGCTGAGGTAATGCCTGACATCCACGTGCCAGAGTGAGGGCGAGTATGATCCCATCTGGGTTTGGTAAGAGTCTCTCCAGTTCCCCTGGAGACTCTCTGATCTTCCCTGATTACATGTGGCAGCCTCTGACCTGCACTGAAGTCCCTCTCCTGACATGGAAGATTGACGATTATTGATGCAGAAAGCTTTGTTAATTCAGCATACAAGGCTGTGTGCTCTCTGCAGCTGGATAACTGTTTTAACCTCATCTATGAGCTCAATCTGATAAAATCATTTTTCTTTTGGTATTGAAAATAGATAATGATCACAGTTGTGAGATAGAATTTGTATGCTCCAGAATACCAGTGTTGCACTTGTATCTTTTTGATTCTGTATGCAATTCCAGGTTTAGTCCGGGGTCTGTGGAAACTGGAGCTCTCTCTTTGATTGAGTGAATCACCTGCTGTGGAAACTATAAACACTGAGCAGGAATTTACATTAGGCACCCACTGGAAAAGTGCACTGTGCTGATCGCTTTGTCTGAACGATGGAGTAATAAAATCTCTTTTGTATACAAGACATATTTCATCAAGGTCTCTGCACTTCTTCACTCCGACTCTTTAAAAGCCATTTCATCCATCTTAAAATAGAGCTGGAAGAGCCAACTGTTATTATTTCAAAACATTTTAACTGCAAAGACAGTGTACTTTTGTGCTTAACTTTTCTCAAGGCAAAATTGCTGCCCTTAAAATATAATTTTGTCTTATTGCAGAATTGTCATGCCCTGCAGGAAATCACTCAGTTTGCTGCTCTTTGTTTTTGCTCTGCTGTCAAGGAAGTCTGACAAAACATCTTCCTAATACAATACTTAAAACACGATCGATCATTAGTTCTTCTCAAACCATGGCAGTATCAGTAGCCTACAAAAACTGACTGAGACCAATGAGTGCAGATTGAACTTGAGCCCTCTAAAAAATAGTAAAAATAAATAAAATGACAAAAGTAAAACTCTGTAAAGTAATTTGAGACACTCTGGTGGCCTCGACCGTTGTCAAGACACAAACACTTCTCTTTTCAGACCTAGCATCTTTGCTGTATGTCACTCGTGATGATCTGAATCTAAAAAGACTAGACTAGGTCTGTCAGGTCTGTTTACTACCTTTTCATCTCTGTCCATGCCACGCTGAGTGGCGGTCGGTCAGTCTTCCTGAAACCTCTGTGTCACACATAAGTAGCCAGGGGGCTCAGTTTGAGTAGAGACTACAGTTGTTGTGTGTAGTTCTTCAACAGCTACTCGGGTACAAAGTAGCACAGACATTTAAATCCACACTTGCTGTCACTTTAAGTGCACTTGAGTCCTCATTTATTGCAGAGCACTTGTAAACTTTCCCATTTCCAAAAGAAGAAAAAAAGTATGTGTCCATTGAGGTAGTTAAGTGTAGTTTTCCATTTATCAATGGCTGGGGAGCAGCCAGGCAGATGTGCACAGAATCGAGTCCTGCCAGACCAGACTTTCTCTGAAGACATTAGCATGCCGCAGTGAGAGAGCGCTCTCATCCTTAAGAATTTCAATGATGTGATTAATTGCTTATCTGCTTAGTCTGCTTCGTTAAACTGGTCTACTTTGCGATTGTTTGTCTTTGAGTTCATGAGCATCTTAGGTGCACCACCAAGACATGCTTTGCTCAGTGACAACAGACAACTGACACTTATCCTGCATTGTAGGTTAAGTTTGGTTTAAATGCCTGAACTCTGAATTGGCAGAGGAAAGGTGAGAGGGGCAAACCAGATTAAGGCAACATATCATCACTCCATTTAGTAAAAAAAACAAAACACATGGGTCTAGGTCTGCAAAATGTCAGCATAAGTAATCATCACTTTATTTTCATGATTCCTTCAGAATTAACTCATTAAGTGTCATGACGGCCCTTGTGGTGCTGTGGGGAGAGCTGAAGAGAAATCCAGCACAACACGTGATGCTGTCTGATGTGGACTAGAAATAAAAAACTATACTATATTTAATGCTATACTTAACTAACCTTCAGATTACTAATGCAAAAATATTTCTGTACAAAACTCCATTAAAAGCATGCACATGTTTCAAACCCAGAATCTGTGCCTCACTGAGGAAGTATGAAGTCTTACTGTAAATGTTGTGACTGGGATGGGTGGAGAGGCAGCGGTTTAATGTTCTGTATCCACTTTGGTAAAAGACTTAAGCACTGCCGAGCGAGGTCAACATTCTGGAACATGAAAGAGCCATTATGAGTGGAAACACTTGTATTTAGATCATTATTTCACGCAGTAATTATTACATACAGAGTGAAGATCAGCTCATTAAGGAAATGGGAGTTAGCAGAAACTATTCAGAAAGGCTGTCTGCAGTTTACTGCTGGGGAGAGTGCTCAAAGTGCACAAAGGGCCTGCAGGAGTCTGAGCATGCAGAACATCCAGAATTATCAAATAATGTTTCATGTTTGCTATTGTAAACACAGAGTAACCCATACCAGTTTTTTTAAATGAAAAACAAAGCAATGAAAACTCCAACTGTGCCAAAGCTCTCGAGAACATTCATTCAAGAGGAAATGTAAGCTATGTTCTGGCCTAGCTCATTTTGACATTAAAGATACTAACTGGAACCATTACAAGCTGAGCAACACATGCCTCATACTTCTCTAATGAATACATGTATAATAATTCCAACAGGCAGTTTTCAATTACATCCCATTGGAAACTTGCTCAGAATACCAACGCAGTATTATACATGTCTATGCAAATACCTTGTGTACTTGCTGCTTGGGTAACAAATTGCCATATCATGTGTTACAATTACCTCTTCAGTTTGGCCAGCCAATACATCTTGCCAATGAAATGGGTTGAAAGCTATGAATTATGGCCATATTTCAGTCTAAAAGAAACAAACCACTAATTGCGACGTGGCCTCTCAGTAATTTCAACAGAGAGCCATGAAAGGCTCTCCAGCATGGGGGAAATCATTTACTGCTGCTCCTGCTTTATTTTGGTTTCAAATAACAGACACTACTAATTTGCTCCCCCCACCTCCACCCCCCCGTAGGGAAAACTCCAATCAGCCCACATCTCCACCAACTTTTTCTTTTTCCTCCCTTTTCTTTTGCAAGCCCTCCCTGCTACTAGTGAGCTGAAGACCGCCTTTCTGAAATGTTTCTGCTAATTCCCATTTCCTTTATAATCACAAGCTTTCATGTGAATGGCTGGCTGGGGCCGGCCGGGGAGGGAAATGGTAATTACTCTGGGGTCCCAGGCATTAACCCGACCAGGTGTCACTGGATGGCCTGTTTACCTCAGTGATTAATGAATAGACTGCTAGTCTCTCACTACCCCCACTTGCTGCTCCTTTATTCAACGTGGAGCGTGCCACTGAATCAATTTGCTGAGTAGTGACAGGTCTGAGCCACATCAGGCCTCTAAGGCCAGCCGGTCCACCCGTGCCCTTCTCTTCTTACCGTGAAAACTCATCTGTTAGCAGTGCTAAGATAATTAGGACAGAGTTTTGTGAATGGCAATGCAAGCAGTGTGTGCCCTGAGATAACATTTATGCACAGCAGTCTGTTGAATCAGTGATAAATCAGTTGTTTCTACGAAATGAATGTTGAGTCCCCTGCATGGAAGAAGAAAAAAAAGAGACGATAAAGCTATTTGTAATGTTTTATAAACTATAACAGCAGACTCAAACCTTTTAAGTCACTCCAGGTTTAGGATCCAGAGCTGAGCAGGTAATAAGATGCTCCCTGGCTTCCATGAAAAGAAATTTTCATCATTTCCTTTTTTCCTTGGTTGTACAGCAGACCAGGCCAGACCTCACCTGGTGATTATGTTGAAATGATGAATATTTTTTACTGTCTTGCAGGCTGCAGCAAAGCTGTTATCCACGCTGTGATGAAAAGGAGTGTGAAAGCAGGACTGTGTGTCCCCTCATGTCTGTCAAGGGGAATATGGAGGGAGAGGAGTGCACAGGCTTTGTGTACACAGGTGATTAGCTAATCAGCATGTCCTCTCAAAGAGGGGCCAATGAGGGTTCACGTCACTCAGCCGCCACAAGTGAAACTCCCAGAGCCAAATGCAGCCGTAATATACTGACACATGAGAGGGAGGGTTGACTCAAAGAGAATATATTGTGAATATAATGTGCATCTATGTTTTCAGTCAAAGCCACAAATTGGGCTACATCGCTCTAAACCCTGTCACTGGGTGGCTTTGTGTGATTTTCAGGGTCATCGTACTTTTTACACCAAGTACTCTTTTCATATCTCCAACTTATAAGAATTCACAGCCATAATTTTGCAATATAACTATGAACCTCTTCCAATTTAGTTAGAACAAAAAAAAGCATTTACCAGTGGTGGAACAAGATCTTTGGTACAAATAACACCACAATATAAAAATATAAAAATTCTCAAATTGCTCTCAATTTAAACAGTGGTATTAGCACAACAAATATAATATTGAATTGCTAGTATTGATTCATGAATATTTTAATAGCATTGTAATTCAATAATAATATAAAGTTTAAGTTAATTTTAACAACATTATACTGATAGGTTGAAGTTTATTAGAGCATAAAATTGGATTACACAACTACAGACATAGTGTGTGTGTAGCTCTGTTTTTCCTATCCAGGAGTTACACTAATGCTAATATAAGTGGGCCAAAAATGAATCCTTTTATCTTTTTAAAATGTGAAAAACAGTATTAGCTATGACATTAAATGACGTTAAAAGCGCCAGTTAATTTTAATAGGAGCAGAGAATGCTTGCTAGCGTCCAGTATTATGACTCATGTAGCCTCAATTCAAGTAGTCATTGAGACATGATGATAAAATGACCCTGTTTTCTGTAATCACTGCATGTCATGACAGAACACATTCCAACTTATGCATTCAGGCTTAACTGGCACGCTATGACATCAGCTAACAGCGAACATTAGGACAGGCCATTAACAAAGCTGATGAGTTACAAACTGTTGCTGCTCGTATCCCAGAGCTCTTAATGGATTGCATTTTGATTGTGTCAGTCAACACTTAAGCAACCTTTTACATGATGGTTGGAGCTTTAGTGTGAACTTCCAGCAGATGTTTTTTCCACATTGTCTGTCAAAACAACACGGTTGAGTCAGGCGGGGGTTCATGTCAGGATGGAGAAGCTGGGGGATAAATTGTTGTGACTACCGCAGGTGGGGACATGAAGTAGGAGAGGCGTGACAAGTCGGGCTGTCACTGAGGAATGCCACATTATAGCACAGGTGTACTGGACGCTCAGATGGATTAATAGAGTGTTAATGAAACAAAAACATGTCAAAATTACCCCACGCTCAATATAGTGCTTTAACACCTGCGGTTTTCTCTGCAGAAATTTACTGCATCTGTATGTCAGTTCATGCTGCGTTTCACAGACCTCGGTCTGTGAAACACAGCATGAACTGACAGAGCAGAGGAATTAGCCTATCATAACATCACTGTGAAGTATTACATTTTGTTCCTGCTGAATGCAAAACACAGAATTACAGTCACAAAGAGATCACAGTGGTGATTAGTGCAGGAGACAAAACATTTGTTTCATAAAATCTGTGTGTGGTCTTGTGTTATTTTGTTTTATAAACTGTAGTCCGATATTTACACCATTACCTAAATACCACTGTGATTAACAACGTGACTTTCTGAAAAATACCCAAGCATAAAGAGTGCTGTGATTAAGTGTGACTAAACTGGGGCTCTTAACACACATGGCAGTATGTTTTCTTTCACAGCGCACGTATTTTCAGTTTAAAAACACAGTGCCTTATAATTAATCAGTGATGATCTTTTGTTAATCTTTTCTTAAGGTATATTAGTGATTTAAGTATCAAAAGGAAAGGTGCTCATCAAGCATCTTTTGGCTATTTCAGAGGTTTGTTATGTATATTTTAGTTGTTTTCATATCTTTGAAATGTAGCTGAACAACAAGAACAATTCCCCTCTAAAATGAAACAAAGTAGAAGAAAAACAACAACAGTTCTTTATTTCAGCAAAGTACAGTACTTGAATGAATGTCCTTAGTCACACCGTTGTAATTAATTACATTTGGTTGAATACCATCCTTTCTTTGAGTGGACTCACTGTGATGGTAATCCCTCTGGTTTTTAAACTGAAGACATGGAAAATGTCTCAGTTTATGACTTTGACAGATTGTGACAAATGTCTTATTGAAAGGTATGAATTTCTGATGAATTATGCCACGATCCATTTAGTGAAACTTGATGATGCAAAACCAACTCTGGCTGAATTTATTATACGGAAATGCTGCTTTGCCCATCTTGAACAATGATTAGCCACTTTCAACACTGTAGTTAGAACAGCCTTGTCGTGATGGAAACATTAGAGGATCAAAGAAAAAGATATCTTGAAAGAAATAACCAATGCCACTAATGTCATTCCTTTCACTTCCTTTGCAAAACCATTTAGTATTTTTGCTTAATAAGAGGCTCCTGTCACACTTGGCCAAAATACAATTTTTCATCAGCAAGCTGTTGCTCTTGAAAATGACTGCTTTCTCTGTTTTTTCTGTTTTTCCTGACCCGGTTCGAGGGGGTCACAACTGTACAGATTGTAAAGCCATCTGAGGCAAACAGTGTTTGTGATTTTGGGCTTTAAATAAATTTGATTTGACTTGAATTAGCATACATGCATTGGATAGTGGATAACTGTAAGGCAGATGTGAAGCCTTAACATGTTTCACCTCTGAGTAACAGAGATGGTTAGATAACAGAAGCTGTGAAGAAATTCAATTCTGTTTATCATTTTAAATTAGACTGGTTTGCATTCAATTGAATTTAAATGAAATATACAACTGTTTGGATTTATTAAAACTTTTGAAAAAACTGACCGCCTTAAAACCCTCACTAAGAACTGGGGAGGACAGAGGCAGCTGGGAAATGACAATTCTACGATTCTTATACACAATCATAGAACAAGAGCAATTTACAGCGGCCATCCATCAGAGGCTTCCTTTGTAGGTGCAGGTAGTTTGGCAGAAGGGTCAATGGTCAGGGTCTGGTTTACACCTCGCACTCTGTTCCCGTCCAGAGTGCGCTGGCTGGATGGGATCAAGGTATTGATCAGGGTCTTGGATAGGAGCTCTTGACCTGTGCCTCCATTTAAAAGCTATAAAGGAAGTGCTGCTCCAATCTAATGTTTTCCACCGAGGTTCCAGGGGAGCCGGCTGACACCTGCACTATGTCATCCTGTTTAGATTGGGGCCGGGGCTGATTGAGCCAGCTGTGCCTCTCTATCATTAGATCCAACAACGCTTATACTAACAGAGAATCGGGCAACACAGAAACACATTAGATTTCATCTTATTTACGGCATTTGATGACAAGAGTACAGCTCGCAATCTAACTTGGACGTTAGCTGGCCAAATTCATGCAAAGCACTTATAGAGCTCATCCACCAGCCGAGTGTCTAGTGCGAAGACGCTTGTCTGCTGTAAATATTAGGTTTGAGGAACATTTTTAGCTTGTCAAAACAAAGCCCTGCAATTGCTTTTAACGTCCTTAATCTTTGGATGATTGTTCAAAACAGATTCTTGACTCACTCTGCTTTGCATCTGTTCAAACACCTCCCATCTCAGTTTTCTAAAACTGTACAGCTGTAAAAGGGGTACAAAAAAGGAACTTTTCAAGTACAACTTTCACTGCCTCAATTTATGGCATTTTAACAGAAATAATATAACTGTGTAATATGGTGTAGAAATTAGAATAACTGTTGGATTACCCATGAACAGAGCTCAGACAATGTCATGAATGAACTTTTTTCATAAATGCAGCTTTACAAAACAAAAATATCACAGATAATTCGTGAAATGAGTTTCCAATATGCCTTATTTCCTAAAATACTACCGGTTAAGATATTGATTTATTGTGGGACCCTGTTCAATAGCCTCAGAAATAATCTTATAAACATCATTATAAAGCACAAGAGTGCTTTATAATAATCTGCTGCACCCATTATGTGGAATAATTTTCAAACTAAAGCTAAGCTGTTTTCTCTAGGAATGGTATGTGGATGTGTATGATTGTGTTTATGTGTGTAGATTTCAAACCTTTTTTTGTGTTGCCATAAGGCTCCCTTGAAAAGGAGACCTTAATTTCAGCAGGTCCTCCCTGCTAAAATAAAGGATACCCAAGGGAATTTTTTAAAATCCCATGAAAAGACCAAAACCAACAATGGTTTAGGATTTTCCTACCATCTCTTTGGCACTCATTGGGCCATTGGCTCCTACAGAGGATGTAAATCTATAATGGAACAGAAAAATTTAGTGAAGCTATGTCTGACTTCACAGGCAATGCTAATTCATTACTTGTTATGGACTTTTTAATACAGTGAGGATTATTACATATTAAATACACTGGTATGGTTTCATAAAATCGTGGAGGAAAATCACTGGTATGTTCCTTTAAATCAAGAGCCATTTTGTTTTATTTTTATTTCTAATAACTGACCTTCTGCTAAACAGAGTAGGTCAAGTTTTACGTCACTATTTCCATAAACATTCAACACTTCCAAAGGTTTAGAGCAGAAATTCTATGCCTAACTTTTCTACTGCACGTTACCTTATTTTTTAATGGACTTATAGTGTACATGACTTTAATTCGTAGACATTATACGCTCTGATTTAACAGCAAATTGGAGTCACTGGAGTTGGCTGTATTTGAGTGAGCTTGAAGTCCTGGGGATGTAGATAGAGAAACAGAAAAAAAGAAGGTAACACGGAGAGCAAAGGAAGGGAAAAGCAAAAGATAAGGAGAGAGAGAAACACTGCATGGCTGAGCAGCCTTGGGCAAGGTTAGCAGAAAGGCACACATCTGGCAGTGTGAATTTTGACTGGCACATAGTTAAACAGTGATGCAGTTTGACAAATTTCAAACAGAGCTTATGAAAAGATAACATAAACACAATAGTCATTCCGGGCTCAGTGTCCACCTGTGTGTGTCACCCCAGAGTGTGAGTTAAAGGCCACTGCTAATGAGCAGAGCTGCTCCGTGCTCTTGGATTAAGGTCTTTGTAAAGTAAATCACTGTCAGATAAAGGAACAGTGTTTATAACGTACCATTAACATTTTGATCGGTATGTTTAAGAGAGCCAGCTCCTTAATGCACACTGTCTTGTGCTTTAATGGGGTGCAGTGGCATATCTGCCTCTGTCCCCCAATATGTTAACAGGCCATGAATCTTTTACCATACTGTTACACTGTTTTTTTTTTCCACCGTAGACACTTGGGTCCGTGTATGGCTTGGTGAGATATTCTCCCCTATTAGTTGGTCAGTATTGGGTGGATGCAGGAAAGGCACTGGGTTATCTTTGATTATGTATGCATTTGTGATTTAACACATTAAAATAATACCACAATCATCTCATGAATAAAGTTTCAAAATCTTGAAAAGCATTCAGCTTTCATTCATTCATTCTCATCCTGCATTAAAGTGCACTGCTGTCATTCAAGCTACACGATAGCAGAAAAACTCTAAACCTTGCCATTCATGTCTTTGTGGGCCACTGTATGATGTCTGTGTAACCATTAATGGCAACTGATTATTAATAATGAGACCACTGCAAGCTTTAGTGTTTAGATGAGATACAAAATACCAAACTGTCAAGTGGGCTGGTTACTCAAACAGAGCCAGAGCCCCCTGCATGTTGCCTACCAGGCGACCACTGGAATGGACAATGCTACCGTCTCCTCTGACCACTTTATCTATCTGTCACTCCTGTAAATACCTTTGAGCGTACCTTTTCTTTAACCATCTTCAACAGCCAGCATGAGACCGTGGAGGCTGACGATTAGTGGGGCAGCTGAAGTAGATCACTAAGAGCCACTGTATAATCAAGGCTCCAACAATTTCACAAGGGATGCAGATGAGCCTTGTGGTACCAAATCTTCCCTAAGGACTGGTGTTTACTGCAGCAAAAAGATATTGCTTCTTGTCTGCTCGCCATTTTTTCCAGATTTACTAAACACATAAACATGTTGGAAAGATTTTTTTCCATCAGCATCATAATTGCCTCCACCAGCTGCTCTTGCCAAAAACTAAAAGCTTTAGCCTTGCTTACCCTGGAAAAATGAAAAACAAAAATTGAATTCAGATAGTCCTCACATTTAACACATTTAAGTGTTTTCTTATCTGTTGCCACTGTCAACAGGGCGATATAGTTCAAAATGAAACAGTTTTCTCGCAATGCTATAGTTGAAATAGTGATTAGGTTTAGGCACAAAAACAATGTAGTTAATGAAAGATAATGGTTTGGGTTAAAGTGAGGAAGGACCTTTGTTGTAATGGTTACAGTAATAGCCACAATGTTAAGGTTAGGACTGTTGTCTTAGTTAAAAGAGTGCTGGCTGTTAGTGTGAAATGGGCAGAGAACAGCAGCCTCTTGTGTTGAAGTCTGACTGTTTATTCATCCAACCATCCCAACCTCCTCCCTCTGTAAGTTTACAGGTTTACAGGTCTACAACATCACCTCATATCCCCCTTTACTCCCGTCACAAGGTATATAGCTGCTTGAGAACTTTTGATGCTTCTGTCTTGTGTCATTTTTGCACATTTGCTAAGAGGACTAAATGTGTTGTTTGCTCCCTCACTGACATGTACTGAAGAACTGATCTTAAAACTTAAACAGATAGGTGGATAAATAGCACAGCCAGTCCAAGTCATGTCCAACATGTTTTCCATGAACATCCATGTTAAGGAATCTCTTCCACGTATCTTGCCACTAGTTATGGCTATACAAAGGTAATTATAACTGTCTCCTCTTGTTACTGTCTCCAAGGCCATCACAGAATTACTTACAGTTCCTTTGCCAGCAGTTTCTGATTGTTTTTACTGAAATCCACACAAGGCATGTGAGGAAACTTCTCCAGTGATTCCAGAGCCATGTGAGGCACATCTGGGAGATTACTACAGCTGTATCTTCCAGTCAACAAGCACCAAAGACCTTCTGCTATTTTAATCCAAACTGAATATTCCAACAGCCTGCAATCAAACCAAATGAGAGAGGATTGGATGGACAACAGAAGGTTGTAAAATTAAAAGCAATTGCCGGATATTGGGAAGTATGTATGATTGTTTTCTGCATATCTTGTTCAAATGAGTGTCCAGACAACATGTATCCTGAAACCGCAGCAATACGCATTCTTGTCACTTGTCGGACTTAAAAATACTTTTTCCGAGACTACTTTTTGTATCATACTGTAATGCTACAGCTGAAACAAAATCCTGATTGTGACTTCTGAAATAGATCCTCCTTTTTTTGTGAGTTCTTCTTTGACAACAGCTTAACTGATTAAGAATGACTTAGAATTGCATTAATATAATGCAGCTGCAGTCAAGCTGTCATTATATTATAAATGGTGAAAATATTCTTTCGAAAAAACACCACCAGGTTTAGGGAAGAGATGGCCCACTAGACCAGTCTCCCATTCCTGAAAAAAAACTTGAAATGTACTGGTATTGTCTTTTTGAGACCTCTGATAATCATACATTTCATTTGCTAATTAACTGAAATTTAAATAACACCTTTTCCCAGATTTTTCTGTTGTGGTGGAAAAATGTGTCATTTCAGTGCAAAGAGCTGCCTCTGTTATTAGCAATGTGAACTACGCAGTGCTTTGAATCATTATCACTAAAAACCTACGTTTTAGAAAGTATGGGTAGAGGAAAGAATATGAGGATAGAGATTTCCAGCTCAAAGCTCCTGACTTTATTGTATGCATCCCATATGTCTGGAGCAGTCTGAGGACCCAAAGTAGTGTGGGAACAAGTGTTACTTTTTAAAAGTTTCATTTTATGTAATTGTAAATAGAATATTCCTGAATTCTGAACAGCTTTTGAAAAACACTGGAAGCATGTTGTGGATATAACAATAAACAAAAACAATTTGTTAATATAAGTTGTAGTCTTAACCAAAGCCACATTTATATGTATCATTTTAGAGTCCCATGGAAACATGGCTGATTCTTTAACTAGAAAAGCAACCCTTTAGAGGATCAAGTGGTGCTTTAAAACAGCTTTTTTAAAGAGCCATTGCAGATCCACCTGTTTGTACTGACCAAACCAACTAACTACTGATACTTAAGATAATAACATAACGTTTAGGTTTGTGAGTCACCCTGAATGATAAGAATCAGGACTCAAAAGTACAGTAGCTCTAAAGGCGCTAATGTTTTTTCACAGTGTGCTGTTCAAACTAAGTTTCCGCTTTGTGGATTTCATCTGTTTTCTTAATCTGTGTCACTTGTATCACTTATCACATGACAAAAAAGGCTTTTGCATAGCAGACCATTTATACAGAAATGCTTAAAAATATCAGGAACATCTAAGTGAGAAGCAAAGTATGAACACAGAAGACATTCATAGCCACACAGTCGTGCCATGATATGAAATCTGCAGTGAGGGATCTGTCCAAACAGAAGCAATGGACTTGCACTTATATAGCACCTTTCTCGTGTTCCAACCACCCAAAGCACTTTACATAACATACCATTCACAGCACAGCCTTTGCAAGGCATTTGGGTTCAGTATGCACATGGACACTCTGACATGAGCTCGGGATTGGACCGCCAGTCTCCTTGTGGCAGACAGCTCGCTCTACCTCGGAGCTACGGTCACTGCAATGTGAAGAGGGCACGATAAGCCATAGTGAAGTTTGTATTTTGTCTTCAAGACAGCTTCAGAAAGATGTTGGGGGGTATTTTCATGAGGGTAAGTGTAGGAAATATGTGTAAGAGGTAAAATATTTACATGTGTTCTGAAGAGTAAACCAAAGAGGAATCTTTTGCTGAAACAAATAAACGGCTTGATAAGACATATGCTGTGCACTGTGGATAACGTACGTCTTGAAGTTGTTACCAAAGATACATCATGTCACGTCTTGCATTTGAACAGTCCTAGAAGATGAGATTGACTTTCAAACTCAATTTTGAAAGGGAAGGGTTTCGTACTGTAATTGCTATATAATGAGGGTTTCACTGACCTCCTGCCACATCTTGGCCATGTTTTTTTTATTTACATGTCTAGTGAAAAGCAATGACTCTGTTAAACACATGGAAAAAATATGTCCAGCTCCTGCAGGAATTTCATTTCTTCCAACAGCTGTCTTGCTTTATACAAGCATGAAGTCAGGGAATCGCCCAGCTCAAATCAATCATGCTGGCTGACATTTCCTGCACACAGAGCTGACTAGAGGGGTGGTAGACTGAGAGGGAGCACCATCATGGTGGAGGAACTGACGGGCTGATGAAGCTCTTGTTTATGTCCTCTAATGCCTTCTCCCATTAGCTGCATGACTGAGAGCTGTGATCTGAGCTACAGGAAATCACCTGACACCTGAAGGAGGAAACTTTATTTTAACACAACTCCATTAAAATGACTGGAAATGGCGCTCGAGTTTGCAGCCACTACCATTTACTTGTCGACAGAGAAATCCGCGATTTCAGACGTTTATTTTGCATTACAAATAAATAGATAAATAAAGAAATGTCTCTTTTGACACTGATTAAAAAACAACCCTCTTATTAGTATTTGAAAAAAAAGGAAATGTTTTACAATGAGAAGAAATCAAGATCGCTTCACTGATATGGAGAAAATAACATTTTGCTTCAAACTCTACTTAGTAATTAATTTGTTTTACTTACAATTCTAAAGGCTAAATGTTTTTTGAAAATCGATTTTTCTTTTCTAGAAAAAACAAAACATACGTTTAATGCCATTTGAACATGTGTAGCAGTTTCCAAACAATTCTGATCTAATAGTTGGAATTTAATAAAAAAGACAGTCATGTATTACCATGCCAGTGCCAGAGAAAAGAGCACAATGCTGAGATGATACTGTTAGGCTTACAGTGAAACACACATTTGATGAGTAATTGCCTCTTTGGTGTTGGTTTGGTTTTTTTTTAATGGGATAAGTCACATTGGCTGTATCTTTATGTTGTGTTGGCTACTTTGACAGTGCTTCTCCTTTGCTGTTTGTGAGCGTTTCAGTCAGAAGCATATTGAACAGCACTGTTTAAGGTGCCCTGTGGAGTTTTCTTGGAAACAAACAAAAGTTAGGTTTACATTGAGAGTTTCTCACCAAAACATTGTGTGTATCTTTGAGGTCTAACAAACATATTGAATACATTTCCTTCCCCAAAACATTTGCAAAGTTGATTTTTTAAGCACTTTAAATCCAGCATTGTTTACTAGTTTGTCTTCTGTTTTCCTGTCTTTTATAGCACGCTGCATCTTAGACCAGTAGAATACTGTGAAACTGTACTGTGGTGCCTTGCATCACCTGCAGATGTGTATGAGCATGAGACAAACAAAACAGGACCACTTGTAGAAAAACAGCTCCATAGAGCTACTGGAGGGGGAAAAAAATCTCCATTGTGAGAACCTTTCATTTTAAAAATGCTTTTCAACATTAAGGGGCACCGATTACTGATAATTCCCATTCTAAATTCTATTATACTGTGTTAGCAGTGGAAAGCTATCTGATACTTTTTACACAACTGAATATGTAGTATGTGAGAAATCATCTTTAAATATAATTTTAGTAGATATAATGAATAAATAATGAAAGATTAAATAAATAAATATGAAGCAAAACTATGCAAAGATGCTGAGTACTGTGAGACATAACACTCATATATACAAAAACATATAGAGCTTGAATCTCACTTATAATGGTCACTATAATGATCATTCCAATGACAACAGTAGCATCACTTTAATATTTCTTTTCTGCCAAACTTTGCATATTTGATAGAGAATAAGTGAGTAAATTATCCTGAGGTGTATTTTGTGGAGGAAAAAACAACTAAATGATATCCCACTGATGGATATGGAAGCTAGAATGTTCATTCTGGTCATTTTGAAATCTTAGTACACAGAAAATAGTATTTATTTAAACTGCAGCTCTTGGTGAGTGCCCACTCACCGGCACAACTTGTTGTAGAGAGTTAAACAGTGAGGACTTTGTTCCCCAACACTTCCAACTCTAAATGTTGCTCTGCGGTTCACTTCATGTCCCACTCAGAGGGCTGAGAGTTCAGTCTCATAATGAATGGAAGCCACACTAAGCTATTTATAAAGGTGAGAGTGTGTAAAGGCCTCTTGTGTTAATGTGACAGCAGCTGATTGCCTGTGTAATTAATTATCATGCAAAATGGAGAATCACTTTTGGAATTAATCATTGTTTTATTTTTATTTACAATCCACCATAAGAGTTTAATCAGTCATGTTGAAGCAATGGTACCCCTATTTGAGGAATCTAATTAGTTGTCAACTAACCTTGATATGTTCAGTTTCTCCGTCCATGTGCCATTATGTCAGGTGATAACTTTCTGTGAGTTCATTACTACTTGCTTGTAGTACTCCAGTCAACACCACAAAACATTTATATTAATTCACAGAAATTTTACAATTGAACTTTTTAAAAACCTGAATATCTTGATGCCATTAAATTTAATCTTGATGTTTTGGTGACCAAACCATGACATTACATAATCATATGCATATTTTTTAATTCATATCTAGCCCAGTTACATTACTAGTGATGCTGGTGGGCTCATAATCCGACTCATTTGGTTAAAAGAGCTATATTCTCTTTTAGTCTTTTTCCTGTGGATGGTCTCATTAGTTGTACCTTGTATTTCCATCAGAGGCATATTGAACAATGATAGCATTACTCCTCTCATCACCATCATTAAGTTAGACTTATCTCTACACAGAGATTTTATAACAGTCTTCAAAAAAAGGCATTTTGTCAGGGAATGTCCAATGAAAACAGAGAGAAGAATGGCAGGGCTAATGTGGAGCCAAGCCTGAACAGAGTCGAATTTCAGTCTAATTGGGATCATACGCCGCATGTTCAGTTTTGGCACATACGTTAGATTAATCAGGGGCTCTTTAATAGCGGAGACATTTTCCTCTGTGTGGCTGGGCGGACGCTGGGCCCCCCTAGACCGCCAGCCTGGGCTCTGTCTAAGCACAGACCTTTTGACTCCATAAACACCAATTCTCAAAAATTGGGGTCAGCCTCTCATTGCTCGCACCAGAGCGCTATCATGCCACCATAAAGGAACCCCTTAATGATTAAATTGCGTTGAATATAAATGTTCAGAAACTGCAGATTGCTGGCGGCTGACTCTTCCTCCTGATTGCAATTTATGTCGGAAGTCATTGCTGTCCAACGCTCGGACCGTTTAAAGCCCAGGAGAGAGGATGTGCACGTGGATAAAGCCTGCATCACCCAGTCTGTTGCAGCTTTAAGAAAATGTGACCTAACACGTTCATCTTGTACCATTTACAAATTCATAACAGTGATAAATGTATTTCTAAAATCTGTTCATGTTTTCCTTTTTTTCAGGGTTTTTATTTTGCCAACCTCTGTTGTTTAGGTTAACCTGTCATTAATCTGCGTATGATTAAGCCTGGACATAAATTTGACATTCTGGGCAAGGACTGATTAGCCATTTGCTTGGATGATGATGATGGCTGTGTGTGTGTGTGTGTGTGTGTGTGTGTGCGCGTGTGTGTATAGGGACTTGCAGATGTCTGTGTCATTCTTGAGGTGAATCTGAAAACTGTTATAAAAGACTATCACATTTAGGTAATATGCACTTTGAAAAGTGGGGAAATATATTTCTGATGTTTCGCAGGAATTTAAAGAATCTGGATTTTGTTGTCAGTGAAAATGATTACAGAGGTTATCTAAGACATTTCAAATGGATAAAATGTATTGTTTGATTCATTTGAAATTATGTTTTGTAATTCAGGCTATTTCATTCATGCAATAATATATTTTAATATAAAAATAATAAAAAATAATATATTTTTAAAATAATGATGACAAAATTTTAATTTTACTGTAAATAACTGCTGAATATCACTTATGAAAGCGAGTCTGTGAAACCTAAAGTTGTGATGATTTTATAATAGAGGGAGAATGCAAAAAAAAAGGTTGGACTGATTTTGGAAAAATAAGCAGGTACCTTGTGAACAACTTAAGTATAATGTGTGTGAATCTGAACTAAAATTTGTGGAACTTTCAAACACCAAATTATGTGTTTTAAACCTGAAGTAGGAGATTTGGGCCTTTATACATTTTATTCTTCATATTCAAATGTTTAAGACGCGTTTCCTTTGAAGTGAATGACCTCTTGCTTTGTTCTTTTGTTTACAGCACTTTAAACAGGCTGACATGAGGGCTTGCCACATTGTGCCCCGGCTGTTTATTGATCCCAAACACTACCAGCTTCAAGGACAGCACCTTCAACTCACAGCCATCAGCTCCAAAATACAATGTTCTAGCTTCAGTTTCTAGCACAGTTATCAAAGCGTGTTTTAAGTATATTTTTCAGACCTGTCTTTCCTCAGTCAGTCATATTTATGATTTATTGTATAGAAGCAGGAGAAATCAGAAGTGGGATCTCCTGGTTTATAGTGATCATAATCTGATCTAACAGGAGACATGCGGCCCCTGTTATTTGGATTCACACTGCTACTTCATATTTATGACTGACTGAGGTGTTTGTGATTCAAGATTCATTTTAGTCATCAGCCCCTCTCAAGCTAACTTCATTTTTCATACTCAATATATTATGCAGGTTTTCATTATATGGATAAAACATTTACTTTGAATGTTTGAAAGGTTGAAAGAATATTGAAAGAGTAATATTGATGTTAATGTTACACACACACACACACACACACACACACACACATACACACGCACACACACTATACATACATATATATATGTATATATATATATACGTATACATACATATACATAAAATGTGTGAATGAATTATTTTTTCGTCTTACATATTTTCATATTTACATGCCACTGATAGAAAATGCTCTTGTTCTTATGCGCTTATATTAACACCTCAGACCGTTTAAAAATGATTGAATTTTTTTTTTATTAAAAAAAAACGGCAGGCCGAGAGAACAGAGAGAAATTTGAGCGTTTAATTCGAAAGCGAAACTGTCGTTTTAATGAAGACCCGGACTAATGACGGGATGTCAAACTGGACTGAGTCCTGCTCCTGAGGACAGGGGGAGGACAGAAAAGTCCCGCTGGCTGAAGGTGTTAAATGAGAAGTGATCTCACTGAGTTCTTATGTGCGCACACACACTCCTGTTGTTTACACGGAGCTTCAGAAGATGGATGACAAAATATTCCAGACTTACAATGCATAAATATTACCATAAATATTACAAAGGGACTACAGTGGACTAGAGCATCAGGTCTTTCCTAAATCACCTTTTCCAGTGCCTGACCATGGCGCATCGCTGCAGCACCCTGACGCAGAGCCGACAGTGACGCGCCCACCCTGCGGACAGCTCAGGGTGCTCTGACTCTGATCAGACCTTTGGTCTTTGCACATTCACACACTCTGGACCAGGAGGCCTCGGTGCTCTTCAGCCGACAGGATGCACACCTGTTGAGGTGGCGGCGCGCGCGTCGTCTGAGAGTGAACTGAAGGCTTCACATTTCCTGCACGTCTGCCCGGGGCACGGGGATGACACTGAATAATATTATAATAATGACACTGAATAATATTATAATGATAATTACACAGCGTCTGGACGGAGTGAGCGGTCAAACACGTCGCGCAGGGCTCGGGGCTCGTGTCGCACCTGTCTGGGTGCAGCTCCGGTGTGAAGGCCTGTTTGTTCCAAACACTTAGTGGGAGCCTGAACGCCTCACTGACGTTACCCAGCCTAACTCATTAGACTCGACTTTAAAAACACACACACGAGCTTAGCGAACAACAGAGTCCACACAGAAACTGGAGGTGAAACACTGAAACGACCATCCCTGAAAATTATTAGAATTTGCTTAAAATAACGCATGTAATGATCTTTTTATATGAATTATAAAATGAAAACACAGTGACAGTAAAAAAGTGCTCATTAACACCCGCATTAAAATGAAACTCTGATCCTTAGGCTCTCGCTAAAAACTTGTTGCAAAAATGCAAAAAAAACCCCAAAAAACAAAACATTTAAAACAACTTAGAAAAAACTGAACAGAAAAAAATGCTGTCTTTTTCAGCATTATAACAGCAGTGTGAATCCAAATAACAGGGGCTGCATGTCTCCTGTTAGATCAGATTATGATCACTATAAACCAGGAGATCCCACTTCTGATTTCTCCTGCTTCTACACAAGAAATTAGCTCAGCTGGGTTAGTCTTTCTCCCTCACATGCTACTATTTTTAATGTTTCATAAATAACTTCATCCCCTGCAAAATATGTCAACAATCAATGAGGATATCTCTGGTGTTGGAGATATGTAACCATATTAGGCCCTGCGCCATGCGAACATGACTGTGTGTGACTGATGAGCCTGTGAAATGTCACCACTGTGTGCACACACACTGAATTAAAAGCTTATCGTGAGCCTGCATCCTCTGCAATAAACCAATAACAGTACTAGTGAAAATATATTTAATAATTAAACATAGCATAGTTACACAAAAGGAATGCAAAACAGATTAGTGAGAGTGGAATCCATAGAATATAAAGAGTGGACCTACTGCCAAGGTTCCCTCCTCAGCAGCAGCAAGTTCACCATGAGGGAATGCCTGGGCTACAACAAAATCATGGCTGTTCGAGGGTGTCGGATTTAACAGTTTAGGTTTCAGCAGAGCTCGCGACTGTTTCGAGACTGCACAAGACGGTCCGGCTTCGGGAGCGTCGGCACATCCTTTCACTGCCATTTTGGATACTGGCCCCATCCAAAAGATACACACTGAGGGTCCCAGAGGTTGTGCACACAGTCAGAGCAGGCTATCAGCGGGTCATTCCTCCTGAGTGCTCTCTAAGTGGGAGCTCGAGCATTCAGACTGCTGGTCAGCATCAGTGGTGGATCTTTCTTGTTCGGAGAGCTGCTCGCTGCTGGGGATGGAGTTCTTCTTCGGGCGGCCTTTGGGTTTGGTCGGCGACTCCAGGCCTCCTCCCTGCAACACCTGCAGGTTAAATGTAAAAAGGAAAATTAAGTTTAAGTAACTACAGACTATTGTGAAAGTCCAATAAGCACTCCTCCAGTCAGTGACAATTTGTCACACCAACAGACACAAAATACACTTCCTGACTGTTTATTCATACTGTTTTTTTTTTTAAATAAGACCATCATTTCAAGCTTAAATTGACCAAATTTTAAAGACATAATATATTTCATAACCTTATAAAAGGTGGGTTCTTGCAGCAAACAACAACAGCAAATTGAACAACACACTCGACTGTTCGGCTGCTTTGGCCCTCATGCACGTAGGATCAGTTCAGTCTGAATCCACGCTAATCATTTTCACTCAGCTACAGCTTCTCATCAGCATCTGACAAACTGTTTCGTTCTTGTTAGTTTTGTTGTTGCAGGCCTACGCTTACATAAAATGCCCAATACTGTATCATCGCCACTAACATCATAATTTAATAACTTACAATTTTCTTCCATTTCATCCTCCTGTTCTGGTACCATGTTTTCACTTGTAGCTGACTGAGACCCAAAGACTCAGCAAGATCTATTCTGTGGAGGAACACAAGCACACAGAAAATCAAAGCTTTCAAACTGGAGCGCAGGAGCAGATCTGCAAACATTTTTAAATGATCAAATCTTGTCAATTCTTTCCATTAATTAAGCATGATAATGATTCTATAATACATTACAGGGGAGCTGTAAAGTACGCACAGCTACCAAAGATAACTTCACAATTTCTCTATGAATTGTTATTCCCCACTTTCCCTCTAAATGGAGGAACATGTACATAACAATGGAACAACGTTAAAGTGTCCTGGGCTGCTTTCGTATTTGCAGAGTGAGGAGGACCCAAAGGTTGAAACATGAGTCTTTGGAAATAAAACTGAAAGTGCAGTTGGTCCAAAAAAATCGAAATCATTCTGAAAATGAAAAAAGCTACCTGTCGGGCGTGGAGAGATACTTCTGCTTCTCGAAGCGCTTCTCCAGGCCCATGAGCTGCAGCTCGGTGAACACGGTGCGGCTCCGGCGGCCCTTCTTGGTCTTGCCGCCCCCGTCCGCTCCGTGGTCCAGCTTCCCCCGCAGGTGCAGGTCCAGCGGCAGGTGGTGGGACGCCGCGCCGACCTGCAGGCCCGGAGCGGCGGACACCAGCGGGGGGCCGAGCGGGCAGGACAGCGGGGACAGGGGGAACTTCAGGAGGCTCGTCTGGTCGGCTTTGAGCACTGCAGGGGCCGAGAGGAGACACGCACGGTTTGCTTTGGTTTTTAGAAGCTTTGAGAAGCCACCGAGCAGCCCGGGGCCGAGGAGCTGAGACCAGGAGTCTGACAGGAAAAGTCTTTTTACTGCTGGAGAGCTGCCTCACAGAC
>JAOXYL010000100.1:27629631-27639763 GCA_028564955.1 Terapon puta | reverse complement strand
CTCTCCTCTCCTCTCCTACCCTGTCCTTTCCTCTTCTCTCCTCTCTTCTCCTGTCCTGTCCTGTCCTCTCCTGTCCTGTCCTCTCCTCTCCTCTCCTCTCCTCTCCTGTCCTCTCCTCTCCTCTCCTCTCCTGCCCTCTCCTCTCCTGTCCTGTCCCGTCCTCTCGTGTCCTCCTTACCCAGCGGGTTGTGGAAAGGCCTGGCGGACAGCAGAGCGTGGACCCCGAACTTGAGCAGCTCCCCGGCCGGAGCGGACGCTTTGTGCTCCGGGTGCTCGGTGAGGATCTCCTCGATCATGAAACTCCTGTAGCGGTGAGTTCTGTGGTCGGGGTGAAGCTCCGGGGGGTAGTAATGCGCCCCCATGTCCAAAGGATGCTGCATGATGTGGCCGCTCCGTCACCAAGCGCGCGCCGTCATGGTCCGCGTCAGTCCGCACATCAACACCCGCGGGGGCCTCAGCCTGCTCGGGCACAGAGCCGGCGGGCCGCGGGCAGCCGGCCTCGGAGCCTCGGAGCCTCGGGGCCGTCCTGTGCCGGCCTCGCGCGTCACGGCACCTCAGTTCAGTGGAGAAAAGCCCAAAAAGGTCCCGGAGCCCGCTCCTCATCCGCTGGAGCCGCAGAGGTCAGTGAGCCGCCGAGGAACAAGTTTAGTGTTTATGAGTCCAGGCAGAGCTCCACCTCTTCTCTTCTCCTCTCTTCTCTTCTCCTCTCAGGGCTCGTCTGCTCTGTCCCACTGAGCCGAAGTTACATGCAAAGCCGCACATGGATTTATATGCAAAATGAAAGAAAATAAGGAGCTGAAAGGAAGGACACGCAGGTGACTTGACCCTGATGAGGAGGAGGAAGAGGTGAAGCAGTCAGTGCAACTTAGGGAGCTGAAGCTGGAGTTCAAACAAAGATGCTTTTCTGAAAAACGTGTGCAGTCCGTTTTTGTGGGTTTTATTGTGACGTCAGGCTGTGATTATAGTAGACCAAATAGCCTTTATGTAGCTACAGTGATGCATATATTCTGTTGGCCTTCAGGGTGTACAGTGACCATGCATGTTTTAATCAACAAATCAACGTTATAGCTTTTTCTTCTTCTACTGTTGTGTCTGCTTACCCAATACTAGTGACAATGTAATGTAAATGTTGCCAAAATGTCGTTTGATGAGCAATCATCAGCCTACTAATCAAACCTTAAACAATGGCATTAGCGCCCGCAGGCAGTCGGGCCCAGTGAAGCCAAAGCTCAAAAGACTCATTTCACCCAAGAGGTCACATAACCCAAGCCAAGGCACCTTCAGGATTTTTTCCCTTTGTGGTTATTTGACTAAAAAAATTGCAAAATATCTCCCTTAGCATATTTTTAGCATGTATCAGGGCTGATGTGAGAAAAGCTCTGGCCTTCTGAACATCTTAAATAACCTTAAAAAGAATCAATGTCAGTGGTTTTGATCGTTGATCGAAATGCTGTTGTTTCAATCTTCTTTTAAAACAGAACACAATATTCAACAGAAATGAGCAGGTGCTGGTGCAACTAATATTCAAACTCATGCTTCAATACGAACTACACAGCTTAGCATGATACCTCTAAACTGTTGGGTGCAAATACCTCTTCTTTAATACATACATACAATGTAAAAATAACTTAGCAATCATAAGTACATCTCAGAAATGGCACCCAATAAAAACAGCATGAAATGGAAAAAATGAGGGCAAAGAATGCAGGCAAATGGTCTTAAACTGTACTAATACCTTTTAGGTATAGATGTGAAAATCTGGATATGAAGTTGTATGGCTATATGTTATCCAATAATGGAGAAAACACATTTTATCTTAATATGACACTGATATTTTACACAAACAGAATTTAACTAAGGCACAACATTTAACTCCCAACAGAATTTGAGAATTAAAGGACTAGAGTGTTGTATTAGTATATGATCCCATATTGTGTTATGGGGTGGCACACAGTTTCAGATTTCTATAGAAAACTAAAAACAGAAGTGGAATTTTTTGAGCAAATGTTTAACGTGTAAAAAAACTTATCTAGTCCTCGGGGACAGTGAGTGAGGCTCAGTAATGGATTTGCTCAAGTTAATGAAATGTATGTTACATGTGTGCTGTCATCTCCGGCTGAAATATCTGTTGGAGCAAGTTAATAATTATCATTGTTCCCATTTTTTTAAGAGATTTTTTTTTAATCATTATTACATTTATTTGTCAGTGGACCATATACAAAAACATGACTCTCTTGCAGGGAGAAGATCTTCCTCTAGTGGTCACTTCTCAGATTGCAACCAGGAGTTTGTCTTCAAGAGGATCATTAAAATTCACTCCAATGAAATATAAATGACAGTTATTGCAATTCAGGTTTAAACGAATAAATATACTATATTTTTTAAAGAAAAGGTACACTAAAAACTTCCACATCTTCTTTAAGGCCATAACCTTTGTTATCTGCCACTTAGAACCAGTTCTATGTATCCTAGCGCTTCTGTGGCCTATCGTATGCATATTTGTACACTGCACATTATCTGAATTTTATTGTTTGAATTGAATAACATTCCTGATATATTTTTCATAACTGATATACGATAAAAAATAAAATAATGTTAGAAAAATATGTTACAAATGTATTTATGTCCTCAAGAAATTGAGACAAATATAGTCCTGCTGCTCCATAAGGTGTGACACTGATGTAGATTATTCATTGTAATCAGAAGATGTGTGTTGCTAGATTACCAAGAGGAGATAAAATAAAATAAAATAAAAGTTCCCTAGTTCTAGTTGTGTTTTGAATTATTGTGTTGTGTTGTCTCAGTGTTCATCATAATTATTTTTTAAAGTCTTGCATGATGTCAGATATTTCATTAAAATGTAATAAAGTTTATGTACACTATATTATTCAAGCCCTGCTGAAATGTAGGCGTATTCATTAATCAGATATTAGCAGCAGTGTGTTTCGTATCCTTGGGCCTGTAAAACATACAGAGCCTTCTCTCAGCAGTATAGCCTCTTTTTCTTTTTCTCTTTTCCCCCCCTAATTATAAAAATGCACAAAAATAACACGAAAGTTGTTACAGAACTGGGTGGCAGAAAATAGGTATGTGAACACAGACTTTCAGCTACGACACCAGAGAAAATGTCCTCTGCAATAGAAATACAGTACTGTTCGTACAACCCCCTTCACCATGTGTTGATAAATCAATGAGTCCAAACTGCCACGATACAAATATTAAAATATGCAAACTGAGCTCTGTGTGCGGTCACGTGACGTAACCGGACCGTTCTGCATGACAACATGTCAGGTTGCAAAGTTAGCTAGTAGGCTAGCTGACTTTAGCTTTACTTAGCTGACCAAATGACGCGGCCAGAGAAAAGCCACTGTTTGGTTCCTGCCAGCGGCAAAACAACCATGGCTTGAGAGCGATGAACCCTCAATGTCTCATATTCTTAAGACAACCCCGGACTTGGAAGACAGGAAAACGGTAAGTTAGGCCTTCTCTACCCACTATGTTAGCATTAGCTAAAGCGGTACAGTGAGCTAATTAGCTAGCGTTAGGATTTCAGCTTGCAGCACCAGCAACGCCTACACATCACTACAGGACCGACGTTACACAACATCCAAGAGGTTAACGTGAGTGTTTCCGTGCTGGAAGAGGCGTTGCGACTTTCAAATATGACAGTACAAGTAGATACAAGTAACGACAACAGTGAGCCTCAGGATAGTTGACATATGACCCGGTGTTAAATGGCGTTAACGAGAGAGCTGCTGTCAGCGCACCTAGGAAGACAGACAGCTGCTTGTTCGCTGTCTGAAGTGTCAAACGTTGATGAGTGTCTGCCGGCACACGGTGATAAGTCAGGACTCAGCAACCAATGGCAGCATGTTTATCAGCGGACTGGCTGCTGGACTGCACACACCGCCTGGTTGTTAGGAGGAGCGGATCACCACGTTTCATCCGGAGGAAGTGTTAGTGTCGAGTGGCACTGTAAATATTTCCGAATCTTTTAAAATGGGCCTTATGTTGCTGTTTAAGATGTTCATAACATGGCTCGAGGTATTATTTACCCCAGCGAGGATGTGAAGATGCTGGGGGATAAAATAAGTTTATTTTTGCATGGTACAGGCTACATTTGATCCAGTTAGTTGATTTATAGACAGGTGTGCGTTTTCATTCATCTTCTATACCTGCTTGTTCCTGCTAGGGTCACAGGATGCTGGAGCCTATCCCAGCCAGTCAGTCACTATCACAACTGACACAGAAACAGATGACCACACACATTCAGGGCAATTTTAGAGTTACCAATACCAACCTAACCTGCTTGTCTTTGGATTGAACCCACGCAGTTACAGGGAGAACATCTGACATTGGTTATTTAGTGGGTAGGTTTCCATCACAGTCTGAATAAAAGGAGAAAAATGAACACATTCATTTTCTTACCACTAAAATACTAATTTTAAGTAAACAGTTGGTCTCCTCCTCTTCCCTGTTACATCAGAGCTTGATTTCTTACAGACAATACCCTGTGAGAACTTCCTGTTTAAAATATAATAGTTTGGAACATACTAAAATGCCAGAAAGTCCAGACCAAATGAGGGAGGTGTGAAAAGGCCCTGAAAGTGTTCCTGCTACACATTAAATTAAGCAATGTGTTTGGCATCAAACGTTTGCAAGGATATACTGATTAGATTTGGTGGTCAAAGGTCAAGTTCATTGTGCTCATTAACTCCGACCCCATCTTGTGAACGCAGTATTTCAAAATGTCTGTTAGGATAAAATGATGAAGTGACAACATTATTGCCTTAAAGGTCAAAGGTCAGCTTCACTGTGACATTTAAATGTCCTGGGGAAAAAAAGATGTAGAAAAGTATTTAGTCTCAAAGTGAAGGCAGCTTGACTGGTTGGTCACAAAGTTCTCCCCCTCATAAACAGTAGGGATTTTAAAGTTTTTTTTCAAGGGATGTCTCTAATTCTTGCATTCATTTTTTTGGAATTAGGAGGGTTATATTCTCTGGTCTCATCCTGGTGGTTACTTGTGTGATGTATGATGCTACCAGGTGGTAATGGAAAGATGTGTTGGGTGTGTAAAATGATGAGTAAAACATTTGTTTTAGCTTTCTAGTTAGTGGCAGACACCTGTGATGTCATTAGCAGGCTGAATCTCCTGTGAAATAAAACAAATGAAATGTTCTGAAGTAGAGGTGAAGTGCACCTGTGAGGCAGCAAAGTTGACCGTTCTTGCAATCGTAAGTTTACAGATTACTATAACTGAGCACATTACGTCATGTTGGCTAGACTGGAGAAAATAAATACATGAGTTGACATGAATCAGTCAGTGCACTATTTTTATTGGCCCTCTTGCATAATATATGTTTTAGTGTCGATTGGATCTTCAGGTGTTTCACAATGTTGCGTGAGTGTTGAAGTAAAAAAGTAGAACAAGAAGTGCCAGAGCGATGGTCCAGGT
Source organism: Terapon puta (assembly GCA_028564955.1). Lineage (NCBI taxonomy): Eukaryota > Metazoa > Chordata > Actinopteri > Centrarchiformes > Terapontidae > Terapon > Terapon puta. The sequence goes on along the minus strand of JAOXYL010000100.1, from coordinate 27,634,308 downwards.
CACACCAAGGAATATGATGATAATGGGGAGGAGGAGCTCTGTGGATGTGCTCACTCTCACGGGACATTTCGACCAGCTATTCCACTTGGCGGGGCGTGATAGAGATGCAGTGGCAACATTTGCCAGAGTTTGTTGAATTCAGCCTTCAACATGATCTGCGTACTGGAGGGTTCCAGCTGAGGTCCAGGTTGTTTGGGGCTGTCTGCTCTCTGACTTGGTGGTCTAGCAGTAGGAACAAGAGATTTAATCTTAGATCTTTGGCTACTTGATTCATAGAGAAAGAGCCATGATCTGTATGTCTCACCCAAAATCTCTCCTGTCTTGAATTTTGAATGTCTTTGAATGTCTCAGAGAAGAATGTCATGAAGTTTACCCAATGTCTAATTCTCCCCATGTACGGTGGTGGGCCGTCATCCGTTACTGAAAATGTCTTAAATGTCATAAAAAAATGACATTGACAATACCCATGAGTGCTTTGTGTATGATATTTTTGTGTAGCTTAAGTTGCCATCAAACTCCTACTTACAAAAACACCAGTTATATTTCTGTGATTACATGTCCTGGTCTTTTGTTCAGTGGGAGGCTGAGGCTCACTCGTGCTAACAGCCACCATGACTCTATGGGCGGAGGAGGAGAGGGTCTCCAGGGCAGAGCTGCAGCTGCGCTGCAAAACCCTAAGAAAGATGTCTGAGGCTGAGTGCCTGTGACTGGGCCTGTGACATTTATACAGTTTACACATAGGCACTTGACAGATTAAAAGAAGAACCTGACTGGATGAGAGAGGAAAGATAAAATGAGATAATATCTTACTTTATTAATCCTGAGGGAAATTGTTGTGCAGGAGGGCAATACAAAGTAGGAAGGAGCGGAAGTGCAAGTAAAAAAAACAATAAAATAACACCTAAATATTAAAGTATAAAGATATACAGTGGTCCCTCATTTATCACAGGAATTACGTTCTAAAAAGAACCCACAATAGGTCAAACCCGCAAAGTAGTCCGCTTTATTTTTTACAATTATTATAGATGTTTTAAGGCTGTAAAAGCCCTCACTACACACTTTTCTCAGACAGGCATTAACATTTTCTCACTTTTCTCTCTTGTTTAAACACTTTCCAAGTTCAAATCTTCAAAGAAAAATAAGTCCAGTATTATAGAAAGAAACCATAGAATGAAACCAAAGATCAAAACCTGTTTTCAGCCAGCGATTGAATATTTGTCAATTTGGCGAGCTGAATGCTTTCTGTACTGTACAGGAGACACGACACGGAGGAGACTGATTGACAATGGTCTACAGTCAATGAGCCAATCAGGACATGGAACATAATGCGCTGTAAAAAAAAAGAAAGGAAAAAAAAGCTTGCAGAATTTCACAAAAAAAAGTCTGTGAAACAGCGAGACAGCGAAAGGTGAACCACGTTATAGCGAGCGACCACTGTAAAGATTATCAGTAAGTAGCAAAACACATGTACACACTGTAAGAAATGTGACAGGTTAAAGATACAGATGGTGGAATTGAGAAGAGAGTGGAATCAGTTTCAAATTTAAAAAAGTCTGACTTCCATGTCTCTTCCCCTTCTCTCTGCTGTGCTCCAACTTGCCTCCAAAGCCCCCCAAAGTTAGTATGTGAAATACAGTAGCCCTGCTCAATTGTTAATTGACTAGTGTGAGACAGAGAGCTACAAAGGTGCAAAGTTTCACTCCTGCAACTCCACTCAGCAGAATTGATGAGGCCCCTCAGAGCTTTGGATACAGCGTAAAAAACACTTATTTCCTGAGGTTGAATTGACGTTTGGGAAATCTGTGACACCAATCAGATATCAGGCCACATACATCAAAAGTATTTCTTTGAAGTTACACAGTAGCAGGGTAAGTGGTTACAACTGAAATGCTGTTATGCTCTTTGTGATGATGCCATTTGACTGCGGCTCATCTTGCAGCCTCTCAGTTTGAATTGAGTGGGGCTTCTGAATTCAGTCGGCTTGTAACTCAGCACCTCGCATCTCAGATGTGCATCTAGCTGCCGCTGTTGTCCCCAGGCCACGCCCAACTGCTCCCAGAGGTGCAGTGGTCAGACTGACACATGAGCTGCTGACATGGTGGCTCAGTTTGCACTTTTCCCTTGTTCCCCTGGGTTATTTTGCCAGGCAACACCAGGCATCCTTCCCGGATCTCATTTGTGTGTGCACCTTTTTGACTGTATTATTATCCTCACCAAAGCTTCTCCTTTGCAAGCATCTTTATTTCCTGTTTCTTTTCATCTGCCTATGACACACAATGTTTATTCACAACTTTCAGCCCCTGTGATGGCAGCTGGTGTCAGCATACTCAGTGACCTGCCTTACTCCACGAGCGGAGCCTGCAGTGGAGAGATCAGCACAGAGATGGATACAGGTAAGAGAGCTCTGGAAACATAATGAAAGCTGCCTCTTATTTTCATTTTGCAAAGCAACAAGATGGGGTTTCAGGCTTCAGATAAGGTATATTGTTTCATGTGGATGTTAAAAATGAATTGGTGGCCAAAAAGGATTGTTTTATTAGGCCTCAGTGATTTATTTAGTATGAGCAGCTGAAGCTACATAAATAACACAGGGCATTGTGCATAGGATGGATATAGTTTACAACTACTGTTGTTAGCCATTTAGGGTATTTGGCTCAAAATTGGGACTGGAATTAAACAGTTTTTCCAGCCCACTCATTGATGTTCTGTAAAAAAATATATGACTTGAGTTATTCTTCTAGCTTACTCAAGTCTCAATTTCAGAAGAAAAGAGTTTATGTGGTCCTCATTTTAAAATGTGATATTATGTTTTTTAATTGAAAACCTGCTAATAGGTAGAAAAGAACAGAGCTGGTGCTTGTGGTTTATTTTCAGGATATTATTTTCTGACCATATCTTGTGCAGTCAGTCATCTAGTGCTGTCCATTGCTCCAGCCCTCTCTCATCTTTGCTTGCTGTTTGTCTGGCTGCCTGCTGCTCCCACACACTGAGAGCACAGTAAGGCAGCAGTATCATTTCACCTTTTGGCTTCACTTTGATGGTGGACAGGTCACTAAATTGTTGAGCAGGCTTTAAGCACAATGTCAGTATTACAATTACAGTCCTACACAGACCTGCATGTATCTATTAAAATAACAACTGTAATTGTTATTGTTAGCAGTATCAGGCAATAGTTCTTTGGGGGGTTTTTTGTTTAGAGTACACGCAGAGTTAATTTCTTAACAGGAAAAAGAATGGCATGGTTAACTTTTAATTGGACCCTCAATTTGAGCTACATGTACAGGTTTACTGTAAAACTATAACTACTCAAATCATCTGTATGTTGGATTTAACCATCTGGCCAGCGTCTACACCAGCTGTTCACTTTGTCCTTATGTGGTGTGCAAACCAGTTGGTTATTGTTCATCAAATTAAAAGCAGAAAAAGAAGTTTGATTGTACACTTTTACACACGTTTTGTGTACTTTGGTTGTGCAACATTTACCCTCCTAATCTACTTACTGCTGACAACTTCAGGGGTGGTTGTCATGGTGACAAATGCTGGTAACTGGTTGATTGTATTTGCTTCTCTTTGCCATGAATGATTGTTTTGTGATGATTCATCACGGGCACAGAGCTGCTTATCCAGGAGCCTTTGTTAGTACAGAGCTGCTGGCAGTACAGGAACAGGACAGGAAGATGCAGCCTCACTGAGAACGCCATGACAGGCGGCTTGAGGAGGCGCAGAAGTCACAGGCACTCAGCTCTGCCCTGGAGACCCTCTCCTCCTCCGCCCACAGAGTCATGGTGGCTGTTAGCACGAGCAGGCCTCAGCCTCCTACTGAACAAAAGACCAGGACATGTAATCACAGAAAAACAACTAGTGTTTTTGTATGTAGGAGTTTGATGGCAACTTAAGCTACACAAAAATATCATGCACAAAGCACTCGTGGGTAATGTAAAAAAATTCTCCTATTTATTTTCATTGTTTTCTCCCCAGCAAATGCTAGAGTCCCAACAGCAAAGTACACCAAAATGGGGGAGACCCTGCGGCACGTTATCCCTGGTCACATGCAGTGCTCCATGGCCTGTGGAGGGAAAGCCTGTAAATATGAGAATCCCTCGCGCTGGAGTGATGATGAGCAAGCCATCAAAGGACTTTACTCATCCTGGTACGTTGCCCTGTTTTGCCACTTGCTTTCATACATCCCTCAGCGCTGTCGCTCGGTCAGTGTGTGTCACTGAAGTCCACATCAGTACTGAAGCACTAAAAAGTCAATATGTTTGCCCTGGTTTTTGATGCGCACTGTGATCTGTTTTTGAAATTGAATAACAAGTGAGATCTTCTTGTGCACAAGAATATTTGCCATGTCTTTGAAATATAGTGCTCTTTAAAGTTGGGTTTTACTTGATGATCATTCCTAGTCCAACATTTTCTGAGATCCGTCTGTATATACCACATGTCCTTACTCATCATATTCTCCACTTACAGGATTACTGACAACTTGCTTGCTATGGCGAGGCCTTCAACTGAAGTCATAGAGAAATACAATATAATTGAACAATTCCAAAGGTACTATAGACCCTCTCTCTCTCTCTCTTTCTCTCTCTCTCTCTCTCTCTATATATATATATATATATATATGTATGTATATATATATGTGTATATGTATATATATATATATATACATATATATGT
>JAOXYL010000100.1:27501588-27513437 GCA_028564955.1 Terapon puta | reverse complement strand
GTAAAGCCCTTTGAGGCAAACGTGTTTTGTGAACTTGGGCTATATAAATAAAGTTTGATTTGATTTGATTTGATTAACTTTAGTTAGTTCAGGCTTTTCAACACTTCATGGCTGTATTGTGCATTGAAAGAAAACTTCCCAGCTATTAGTGTCAAGGCACTTCCAGTAGCTGCTGAACTGGCTGAACATAAAACATATTGTAAACTGTGTTAGGTAAACACTCACTGCTGTATTGAGTTACTTTCTACAACCAGACTCCACGTTCAGTGTAGGTCATTGTCACTTTGTCACTGGGAGTTACGTTTCATTAAGTGCGTCACTCATATAGTATGGGAGAGACAGAATAATGAAGGATTTTTGAAAAGGTAAAGGTAATAAGTTATCTGGAAATCAACAAACATACTGTCATCTCAGTGTTACCTCAGTAATAATTTTTTTTTTTGTTTTTAGTTATCACAGTTTTCTGTTATTTTTTTTTAAAGTTGAAGAATAGTGCATTACCCAATAAAAATGCATGCACCCCAACAGTTTTCTGATAATGAACTGATGCCATAATTCCAGTTTCAAATGAATGCAGCAAAAAACTGACTTCTGTCAGCACATTCCTTATTAAAGAAGGTTTTCCCCTGGCTCTCCAAGCATTAGACCCTACCCCTTTTTCTAACCATTCCACTAAAGCTGTTAATAAATAGTTACTTCCAGCTGCTTCAGGATAGCGTATGTCATCACTCCCTCACTACACAGTTTTTTTAATGTCATAGTGAAACTCCTACACTGTGATTAAACTTACAACCAGCTGGTGCAACAAGCTCTGCTGTGTAAAATGAGCATCATCCTAAAATACTATGAGCACAGCTGGTTCCAGACATCAATAACACAGAATGGTCATCATCCCCCACACCTTGCCTCCTTAATTTGATGCATACGGGACAGGAATCATTCAAAGTATAATAACTTCTAGTGGGCTCCACCTAACAATGGTTTCATTATTGATCTATTTCATATCTGGAGAAAGTAGTTTTCCTGGAATAAGCCACTTGCCACCTTGACAAATAACTCTCCCTTTTCTGTCCAATATAGGAAAATGAGCCATTTCTGGTACCATGGTAAAGGACTGCCATGACAGGTGCTTGATCTCCAAAATATACAATCTTCTGGTGAATGAATCCTAAGAAATGGCAGTAAACAGGCTGGAGGCATGAATACATACATATCTGACTCCAGATAGACCTGATAAATTCAACATGCCAACATGCCATACCAGATATTTGTATGAATTGTGAAAAGGAAAAGGACATCACTGTTTTGGCAATGTCAGTTGTTGGTTAGTGCTGATTATGCTTTTGTTCTCTAACTACCCAGTCCTGAGCCTGGAGCTGATGTCCGACCTTCTTTGTTCAGACTGACATCCAGTTGTCTTACCTATAAGCCTGTTTCAGACCAAACATTAAGTAAATTTCTCTTTATCCTGTCTTTTTACTTGGAATATCATTGTCTGTGCTGGTAGCTTCATCCCTTCATCCCGTGTAAGATGCTTTCTTACAATGTAGAGGAGATCCATTGTTTTTCGACTTAATTTGTAGTAGATTGAAACTAAAACTAAACTAAAAATACAATATCATATGCTTTTTAAATTTTTCAAATGAAAACACTGACATCTAAGACACACATCTGAAATCTGGAAGGCCTGAAGCCAAGGAGAATTTATTACCAAATTCAGATTCTCAAGATCATGTGTCTGTGTCCTGTGGGAGAGCTGAGGCAACACGCAGTAAAACAAAGTTGAGGCCGTGTGTGCTGGGTGAGGAAGGGTGGTGACTGGTATGAAACTCCTGTGGGAGGATGTTCATGACAGGAGGGGTGTTTGACTCCCTGCTCCAGACAGACCCTGCGTTCACTATTTATGTTGCTGTTTTAGATACCTGGGGACCAGCAAGTGTCTCCACTCCCTCCTAACAGTCATGACATATGGCTTGGCTTGGTATTTAGTACAAAACAGAGACAGGGAGTATATTTCAGTGAGAACAAGTTTGTTCAGCCTTGATATCTTGTGCTTATTATCCCAAAATCCCCTGTCTACTTTTCCACCAGCAAAGTCAAGGACAAAGTAAGTGGAGGCTGGTGGACAGTGTTTTTATAGTATTATTAGGTTTGAAAGAGTGTTGTTCATAGAAACATACAAGAACATAGTTGTCACACCTCTGCAGTTCCAATGTAGAGGTGACACAGAACACACTAGTTCATACAGAACACACGACTATTATGACTTGCAACATCATGAGTGTGGTTTAATTTCACTCTTTGTTGAGTTAGTGTCCAGCAGGAGCTGTCAGCTGTTTTTAACAAAAAGCCTGTGACACTTGTACACTAGCCTTCCAGCACCAAATGAGGCAGAGAAAGTTAGCAGCCAACAGGTAAAAATTATTGTAATTAGTTGGTAGAAACCAAATCAGAGTGCTTACTGATCTCAAACTGATTTTATGTGGTACACAGCACTCAAAAACCTGTCAAAATGTTTAGCATGACTTTTTTGTTTCGCATAATGCGCCCTATGATCCGGTGCGCCTTATGGTACGAACAATACAGTAGCCAAACATCAATGAAGACTACTTTAAATGACTTTTTATGTATTGTTCTCGCTTGCGTATTTTCTTCATACTGGTTATTAGGTTAGGCATCTTACAAATACACTCAAAAGCATGTAAAAAGATGACATACTTTGTTAACTGCCAGTTACTCATATATCATGCGTTTCATTGCTGCTTACCACCAAAGACTGGTGTCTCATTGGTGCCTGATTGGTGTCTGATGTTGTACTGGGAGAGCAAATGTACACATACTGAGCTGAGCATTTAAGAGCATAAAATGTATACTTGTCAGTGCTGTCTGGTGGACAGGAACAATATAACAGTGACGGCATCTCTAAATCATCTTAAATCTCATTAAGCATTTCTCACTTTGTCACTTATCAGTTGGAATAAACACTGGTACAGTTGGTCAGTTTATTGGTCTATCTCTAATGAAAAGTGAATAAATTTGTTGGCAGCAGATTACATTATGAAACATGTTATGGCCCTCCAATAGAACAGCATATCTAAACATGTTGGTTTGTGCAGTGAAAACATCTTTTGACTTACTTTCATCAGGTTTGATGGAGGGTGGGGTTGTCAGGTATTCAGGTGTCCTGGGAGAGCTGGTGCTGGGCTCAGGTGAGGTCTTTTCATAGCTTCTGGTTGTGTAGCTAATATCAGACTCCTCATGATTTCTTCCCCATTGCTCTGACTTCACCTTGTAGGGCACATCCATTTCTTTAGACCGAATTACACTCCGAAATGTTACTATTGGTTCCTCTAACTCTCCTTCGTCCACCCCTTCCTCACTGTGCAGTGCGACTGTCCCTTGTATTTCTCTTTGACCATCTGAACTTGTCTGGGGATGGATTGGGCTCCCTGTGCTTTTCGGAATGTGCAAAGGAAAATTGACTTTATCGGATCGTCTCTGCTGATTGGTATTGTTGTCTGCACCTCTCACTGGTTGACTAACATTGATCTGACTCTTTGAACCTCTGACAGTCACACTGCCTGAAGAATTCTGGTGATGTGTCTGGGTCTCAGCGCTTCTCTGATAAACTTCACTCTCTGGACTCGTATGTGGGTATTCTGGGCGTTTTTCCATCCCTAAACCTTGGGTTAGTGTAAATATGACACCATCCAAACTTTTAAGTACATGCAGTGATGTCTCTAACTCTGTCTGTGTAGTCAGATCAGCGTCTGTGACACTATGCATTGAGGGCTGCTGAGAAGTAGTGGTGTCCTGGTACATATGTGGCCTGACAGTACTCTCCTCTACTCTCTGGGGACTTTCTGTTGATTTCTCTCCATCTGTAGGATGGTCATAAACTCTGTATTGTTCCCTCAGCTCCAGCTTTCTTTGTCCGTTGAAGTTCTGATGGGCAGATGTTACATCACGTCTGTCAGACCCTTGGGACACAGAGTTGACCTTGTTGTAGGAGGACTGAGTGGGGAATACCAGAGATCCAGGGTAGGTCTCAGAAAAGTATGCGCGACCATAATCATAATCTTCTGGCTCTTCCTTATCCGGTGAAGGCAATTTGAAGATTGGGAGATTCCCATTTGGATTATATGGTGTGGATGATTGATCAATGTGCCTCTCAAACTTGTTGAGCCTGTGGGTTGTATCCTCTTCTGCTGGTGCAGCTAACACTGGTTTATGGACATTTTGCAGGTCACAGTCTGGCACAGGGTAGCACATTAGCTTCCCTCCTTCGTTAGGGCAGTGGCAAACCCGGCAGGGGTCAATGTGGAAGGAGTGACCAGCCTCATACTTCTGCATTTCATGGACACATCCAATACGTTCACACTGCATGCAACCATCTACAGGCTCTGAAATCTCAATGCAGTTTGGCGGCATATCAGGACAACTGATGAAGTGGCAGCTGATCCGACCCCCTCCCATTGGGCAAGAGCACTCTGTACTGCCATAGTCAACAAAGTAAGAGTCTCCCTCAGGTACCTTGCCATTCTTGAATCCAGCAGTTACACAATCATAGTATTGGTAACCCTCACATGTGCATCCCTTTTGCAGACATGAAGCGCAACAGGAGCCACTGTCCAGCACTTCTTCGATGCAATTGTCCAACTGGGGACAGTCCACACCGGTGCAGTCACGCTGGCACAAGCAGATACTCAAGTAGACAAAAAGTAATGAACATCTCAACAGTGTTACATCAGTATTTGTAACTCCAGTCATGGCATCGGGTGTACGTGCAACAATTTAGGATTATTGGGTGTTGTCCACAGGCTTTAGTTTTTCCTCAGGGATTCTGGCATATTCTGCACACATTAACAACCTCTAGTCTGCAAGAAATAAGAGAAAAAAGGACAGACATGGAGATGAAAGCACACCAACATTTGACTTCATCTACAATCTAACAACAGTCTAATTTTTACTCTGTATTTGTTGTAACACCACACCCTACTCAGTGACATCATCCGCAGGTCAGTGTTTTCAATCATTGCTGTCTTGCACACTGTCTTGATGAAATGTGTCCACATATCTATCACTTCCATATTTCTGCTGAACATTACGATCTTCAAAATGTGTAGCAATTATGTTATTAAGAAATTAATTGCATATTAAACACTAAATAGACACCACAGTGCCAAGTATCTCTTTTCACTAATGATTCTTGTTCTATATGATATTTTTCATGAGTTGTAGTTTCAGACTTAAAGTGACTAGTTTCACACAGCATTGAGATATTGGTTCATTGGTTCATTTCATTCTAACCAGGAATGAAATAGAAGAATGAAAGAGATTTATCAAGAAAAAACATATAGAAGACTTTTATTAATGGGACAGTCTAGAGGACATAGACCTCTACAGTCTCTTTTCTATTAGCTCCTCTAAATTTATACTCTTTATGGTTATTTCAATAAATATACCTATTGTGAATAATATTAGACAGTGATGGCATGTGACTACAAGTTGCTCTTCAGGATAGGAAATCAACTCGCAGCTGGACTCTCCTCCTGCCAACTTTGCTGCCTGACCAGTTGATGTTTTCAGATGTTAACATCTGTTAATGTTGGGCAGCACCTTTACCTAGTTTCTTGTGTTCTTCTCTGCTTTCCCCTCCCTTGTGTTCTTTGTATGAGTCTTGTCTGTCTGTCTGTGTGTCCCTGGCACATAATTCTGTCTGGCTGCAGATCCACACACACACACACCTGTGACCCATCCTCTCCAGCGTCTGCAGTATTTCTACCCTGCTCTTTGCTCTGGTCTTCGTCAGTGTGTTCAGTTCTTATCGCCAACTCGGCTCTAGTCTGATGAATTCCTTGTGTTTTTCTGAATCCTGCATCTGCTCTGAATCCTTTCCCTCCAGCCATTCCATCAGCGGCGCTGCTTTCCCTGAATACCCACCCGACCGACTTCTCATCACACATTCACTACTTTGTTCAATAAATTCGCTTTTGTTGAACTATTACCACAGTCTGTTCGTGCTCTGCTTGTTATGTCTACCTAAGCTCAGTCCTCACAACATCAGAGTAAACACGGAGGAAAAAGTGGAGGGGGTAAACACCAGCTCTGACCCCACTGACATACACAGGCCAATCTATCCATCACTGCCTGGTCTGTGCTTTCTCCTGCTGTAGTCCAAAGGATGGTACACCAGGCCAGCACTGAGAGGCTCAGGGAGAACTTCTACCCTAGGGCTACTAAGATCCTAAAGAGGATTCTGCCTAAGAACTGACATGAGAAGTGAAAAGATTTCTTTACAATTCAGTTACTGATTTAAAGATGCAGTCTGCAGTTTTGGAGAAAGCACGTTGATACTCAACAGTCATACAAATATACCAATATTAAAACCTGATTATGTAACAAGTAAACTACTTTTGCTAAATAAAATCAATGATACAATCAAATCTTAAGAATTGACAGACATATTTTCTACCCCACACCATTTTATGTTCTAAACTACACACAAATTATGCTTTATTCTTTGCCAAGATATGGACAGACCTCATACATCGTCAAAGACACAAACATATTTTTCAGTGTTAGTGGATGCTGGCGAGCCTGCAGCTCATCTCTACAGCAAACACACACCACCACATCTAACTCAAAGGACCTGTTCCTTACATAAAGGTTGAACTGAACTTCAATGAAAAAGTGTGAAGCAGAAAAAAAGAAGAGTTGACTAATTGGTATTTGTCACTCAGAGGTGGAGCTCCCTGTGTTGATAACTAACCCCAGCTGACTCCAAAGCCTCTCTGTCACTGAACATTGGCTTATTTGTTGCCTCAGAAGTGCAGATCGCTGCAGTTCTGTCAGGTGAAGTGACACAGTTATTGTACCGGGCACAATCAAAGGTGCTGAGGCAAGGAGGCAAAAGAATGCAAACAGAATAATCTGTGCAACCCGGTGTTTCCCTGAGTAGAAGGAGGATTTCTATATTCTCTCTGCCTGCACACACACTCAGCTCTTTTTTTTAACAATCCCTGATCTCTTGGAGCTCTGCCAGCGTGGACAAACATCTGACCGTTCTTTTAAAGCTTGTCTTGTGACTACAGCAGGACAATTTCTCAGAAATGTGCAATAAACTCTGCACTGTCAAAACGGTTTCTATAACTTATTCGAAAATATATACAGGGAGATTCTATATGCACCTTACACGCTCTTTAATATACCAATATACCAATCATGTAAAAAGACTTCTGTAACAAAATGATTATTATAAAAACTTGTAATAAGTCAAACATTCTTCATACTGGTATAACTACATGATAATTCTTTGGTCTTCAGATAATTCATTGAAACATTGAGATTTAAAGATGAGCCAAAAAATACAAAAGAATCTTCAGTGTGCAAACTGCACTAACAGGAATCACTATTTTTGATTCAGTCCTTACCACGCTGGGTCAGACTCCTCGGAGCCGCGGGCTGCTGGTGAAGGCTGAAGGAGAGCTTCAGTTGGTGCTCCGGAGTCAGCGTGGACTGAAGGATGTCGGTCATCTGAGAGCCGCAAGTGTGAAGCTTTTGTCTAAGAGGGAGGAACAGGGGCAGGAGGGGGAGGGACGGAAAGTTTCCCCAGCTGGAGACTCCAGAGGAGATCTAGGACCAGCCCACAGAGCACAGGGGGAGAAGAGGAAGGTTTTTTCAGTGCAGACTGAACTGAATAGGCAGAGAAATCCTGCATTCACAGTGTCATTCACAACAGTTTGCTCTGATGGAAAGACAGATGGATTATAGAATCAGAGTTTAAAAAAATGATACAGTTACCCACTTTATCTGCTGAGTTATATTTTCTTTTGACCCTCCAGGGTAAACGTTAGTTTCTACTGTGTTTTTAAGGATCTTGCAAGGGAGGCTGTAACCTTGACTAAACAAAAGCCTTGTGCTCACCTCATTACTCATGCTGCTGCATGTCTCCTGCCAGTTAAAGCCAACGAGAGACACACAACTGCAGAACAAATCTCCCCCAGATAAAGCCTTGTTTTTAACTACCTAATCTCATGCTGAGCACAAGGTCAAGCAAGGGTGTCTTTGAATTCACTTGTGATAAAGAAATAATTTGTCCTCAGACATTTTTATATATTTGTCCAAGTAACCAAGTAACTATCATGAATCTTACTGTCATGACAGCCCTTCTTTTACCAGGTCAAAGAGTGTACGAAGCGCCAAGTGCTGGTTAAAACAAAATGTGGAGTGCTAGATGGCCATCATATTAGAACGTGCAGTGACCTGATCAGCCTTGGCTGGATCTCTCCAAGATGCCCATTCAAAGGTCCAAATGAGGAGCTGGCCAAGAGTGAAGCGCTCTAATGTTCTAATAAAAAGATCTGCTCTGGTCACAGATAAGACCACTGCTAGGGACGTGGACTAGAGATATATCAAAGCTGGCTTTCCCATTGGGCAACTACCTTTTTTTGCATATGAAAATAGCCTTAGCTGCGACAACAGGTCAAGGAGTTAAAGGTCATTTTTCCTGAAGTCACACAGGTGACACAGTGTAGGATAACAAGATCAGAGAGGGGTTGTCGTAGTGAGCAAACTTGGATGTTCTATGTGCATAACAGGATCAGGCTCAGCACTCCAATAAAACACTGAGTGGGACTCAACAACGCATGGGTGAGATTTGTGGTATCCCAGTGTGATCTCGGGGGAAAGCCGTCAGATGCAGAGAGGCTTTGAAATAGCCGGGGCGGGATCAGGCTTCTCGACTTCGGTCACCAGAGAGGTTCAAGAGTGGCTTACTGAAGAGAGGCCATGTCTGAGGCCATTTCAATTCCACTTGGAAACAAGCTGGAAGTAATGTATCAATATTTTATCTGTAACGTTTGGATGATAGAAAGTTTGCTCAGGATGGATTCAAGTTCAAGACATTTAGAAGGAGATGAAATGTTCAAGGAAATGGAGTACTCTTATAATATTATTACCACCATCACTATTCTAGTATAAATAATGAAATAATGAAATGGGAATAAAAGCACACACTTTCACTGTGATAGTCTCTTCTTAAAAGCATTGACACTGTTGTCACCTCAGTACACCCACTGAGTGCACTGAGGTGTATGAAATGATGTCTGATCATCTGTTTAGTCACAAAAATAATGTACATCAAACTCCTGTTGCTCATTATCAGCACTCAGAGATCATACTACTGGGTAACAGTGCGGTTACAGTGACGCAGTGATTTGTTTATATTAATCTTAAGAGTCTTTTGTCTTTTTACTTTATCACTATGATAAAATTGTATAGATTTATATGAACTCTGATGTTGGAAGGTATAGTGGGAGTGAATTTCAGGTGCTGTTTTATGATCTGACTAGCCACTTTATTTGATGTATAGTGAGTTGTGTATGTGTTTGTGTGACTACTTTGAGTAAGGGACTTCTCACTTTGCCAGAACAATAGACAACATACAGGATGGGCACATTAGCCACCTAAAGATGCAGGGCCCACAGCACACAGGGATAACCTGAATACTGGTTATTCTATGACACTCTTCAATTGTGGGTTTCTTCACTACAGTGAAACACAATGTGGATATTTCATTTCTAGAATGTTCTTGATTCAGTCAGTATGTTGCTGGCTAAACGTTTTGGTGAATAAATGCATGAAATTGCTTCCAGACTAACCATATTCAGATGTTAATGTGTATTGGAAGTATAAATAGAAAACTCTGGGAATGTTTTTTCCCATCACAGACTGACTAGGAGACTAAATGGTTTGGAAGTATGCCTCTCTGTGAACAACTATGATATGTGCAGCATGTTGCAATTAAGTTCTGGCACCAGCTCAATGGCAATTTCTTGTTTCCTGCAAGACAATGAGACTGAATATATCTCCTCTCCTGTTTATAACACACAGGGGATGTGAATGCCTGGTCAAAGCATAAATGTGGAATCAGTGATTATTTCTGACAACAGCAGAGAAATTCTATTTACCTGTGACAAAAAAAGAAGAAAATATTGACTCTAGTGCAGTGCTTAAAGTGGACTGACATTAACAAGGACATCAGTCTGCTGGGTTATCTGAAGGATACAGTGCAGTGGCTTGCAGCACAAAACTGAACCCTGAAGAAAGAGGGGAAGTGGGTGGTGTCCTGCTCTGGAATCTCCATTAGTCTAGCACTGTCGGAGACTGAGCAGCCCTGCTCCATGTCACTGATTCTCTCACACTGGGTCAGGTCACAGAGGGCCTTTTTAAAAGCAAGTGTTTTATATGAATAATATGTGCTGAAATCAAAACTAACCCATGCCGTGCTCCATCTGTATTTGCCTCTCCAGACATGTTTCATCTCTGCGAATGGTGAAATATGTACAACGTAAGTTAAATAAAACTGCTAAAGGTTGAAGGGTTAAAGGGTCCATGGTTGTTGATGCTAGTAGATGGATCTCTGTGCATCTCTCTGGGTTACCTAGGTGGATAAACAAAAGCTTTATACGTTCATTACTACTAACCCTCTGTCTGACGTGGTGTACAAAATGGAATAAAAGTTTCCGTGTAGATGAATGAAGAAACAGCGACTCCAAAAAACAAATCAGAATGAGTTTGGCTGAATGAAATAGAGGGAAACAAGGGTCACAATGGCTTGTCTGTGTCGGTTTCCCTTGGTAACTGGCAAACTGACCGTGTTTGGGCAGAACAAAGAGCTGGGCACTAACAGACATGTGCTCTGACTGCTGCCTGTGCCAGTCAACAGGATGCAAGGGGCTGTTATTGTAAGTGCACATGTTGAAATTAATAGCACATTGCTGTTAAGGTGAGAAGCAAATTTAGCAATTAGGGCAAGATTAAAATTTTGTTTGTCAAAGTGTATATACCTGAGCCAAACGGTCAACCAAAAGGTATTCAAATAATTAGTTTACTCAATTTACTCATGCAAATTGCAAAACACAAACCTATACAGCATTCATATTTTGAGGTGAATTATATGGAAATCATTAAGACAGGTAACATATTGGCTGCTTAAGGCTGCGCTAATCAATAAAAATACTGGTTAACACAAGCTGCTGTACAATCAAAACATCTAATTGCAATATGTAATGTCATAGATGCCACTGGTTTAATGAGCATACAGTAAATTATCACCCAGTACTTAAGTTCACTTCAGCAGTTTTATTTTTATTTCATGGCTTGAAACTTCACTGGTAATTAGAAACCACCTGGAAAACATAGTGGAGCATCATACTGCTAAACCTCTGAGCCAAGGGGCACAAAAATAGAGTTAAGAGGGAGAGAGTTAATATTGCATTTTACTCAGGTACAATCAGGTTTATATTAACATGACAATGTTAATGCTGCTTGTTGTCTTTTGTATAAAAACTGACAGTGCTAATAACTGATCTTTTTAGACACTTAGGGGTAAAGGAGCTCCACCACAAGCTGAAAATACAACATCTTATCTTCAGTTAGTTCAGCAGCAGAGGGTTCCAGGCCTTCAGAAGACTTTTTATATTTGAGACAAACTTTTAACTTCTAATTGGTGTTATATTTGGCAGTGCTCAAAGTAAGCAGAAACACACTGGTGCTCAGTACTGGCATTTCTAAATTTTACTCTACGCCATGATTTTTCTTTTTTTCCAGTCAGAAACTAGTATAAGTGATGTTACGTTAATCTCAGAACAATGTTTGCCCATTTCCAATATGGAAAGAGAACATATACAGGCAGAACCAGATGATTAAACAACAGAGATTCAAACATGGTGCTTTTCTGTGTGACACACTAATGTAGAAAAAGGACAAAGTATCCAGGGCTTTCCCTAGGAATACGAGTTTGGTAGAATTGTTCATATATTTACAGATTCAAGAACAAATTTAGT
>JAOXYL010000100.1:27412492-27424285 GCA_028564955.1 Terapon puta | reverse complement strand
CAGTGTCCTTGAGTGTTGTTGAAAGGCGCTTATAAATAAAATGCATTATTATTATTATTATTATTATTATTATTATTGTTGTTGTTGTTGTTGTTGTTGTTATTATTATTACTGTTATCAGTATATAAAAACCCTCCGGGTTTCTGAGAGCTCCCTTTAGATTTGTCTTGTGAGTCTTTGTAGCCTCCTTTGGGAAACACAAGACTAAACTAGCTAAATGTATATGACATTAAAAGTAGCCTCACCTCAAGCAGCCACAACAGTAAAGTGCTGCTTGTACATTGATACATCCGTATAAACCTCTAATAATGTCATATGATAGCGATTTATCTGAAGAACAAGTATGTTTCTTTGGATACTTTAGGTACAGTTATCTGATAATGTACTTAAAATGCTATAGAGGGCAGGATTTGCACTTGTAACAGAGTTACAACATTGTTGAATTGGATGTTTTTACGTAAGTAAAGGATCTGATTACTTCCACTGCTGGGTCTGAATGTAAGAGCATGTAAGACCATTAGGCATGACAGCAGCATTTAATGGAGCAAATAATGATGAGAGGAGATACTGTATATCACTGTTTGCTCTGGGCCTTCGGACCTGAAATGTCTTGAACCTCTGCTACCTGACTGTTAGTGGCTTGTGAGTTGGGGTTATTTGTTGAGTTTGTGGTATTGATCAGCAACCCTATCCGCTCCATGAAGATGTATTGGAGTTTTTTTTAGCACTTGCAGTTGCTAACAGTTGCTATGTTTCAAAAGCAACTGTTAGGTCCAGGGATGAAATTTGGTACGGGTGAGGAAATGAAAAGTGAAGGCAGTTTGACCCAGTACTGGGTAATTGAGTTCACACACGACATAGTGTCACCTCATTATTTATTGGAGTTGTCTTGTTAATCTAAATCATGTGAGTAATGTGCACAAGTGCCTACCTTCCATTTTTGTGACTACTTTTTGGCCTATGTAATGTATAGCTAAATTAACATTGAATTCACAAATACAGGGAGAAATGTCATAAAGGCAGATTTGAAATGGTAATTGAGCTGTTACACTTCTCATTTGTCTGGCAGAATAAGTCAGTGCCAATTTTTTTCACTTTAACTTCATGGAACTTCTGCAAAAAAAGAAAAAAAACTTCCTGTCACCAATTAAATTTTGTAATTAATCAGCAATCAGCAAAATCAGCAACATACTTGGTCTGGTATGACTAGTAGCTTGTGTTTGGTCATGTTAAACTGCTGTGTAACTGGCACTCTCATCATACCTGACCATGTTTGTTGTCTTATTCCACATCCTCTCAGCCTGGTTACCTAATAATGCAGGCTTTTCAATCCACTCTCATTCTGTGATTAGTACTTGTGGCTACAGATGCTGTTATCACCCTGCTATTGTCCAAAACCCAATTTACATGTCTTTGCACAGTATGACCGTGTACTCCAAATGTGAGTATCATCCAAGCTTTGTAGTTGTCTTGCTGTTGCACCACATCCATTATGAGTCATTGTTAGGCCTCAAATGCAGCATGTGCTAATTAATCTAATGGAAAAGCTTTCCAGCTATCTAATTACATAGAAAAGTGACCTGCTCACTCCACGCATGAAGCTACTGTAATAACCATCCATACCGCTGAAATATGCAGTCAGCCAGCCCAAACATTTTAAACACTGCAAATCTCTTGTGAGTCTCTTACTGATTTATTGACTTAAGATCCCTAAAATGTCTTTTTCTTTCTCAAGACTGTCCAAGCTGCTCCCAAACAACAATCCTCATTTTAGAAT
The DNA here is from genome assembly GCA_028564955.1 of Terapon puta. Lineage (NCBI taxonomy): Eukaryota > Metazoa > Chordata > Actinopteri > Centrarchiformes > Terapontidae > Terapon > Terapon puta. The sequence goes on along the minus strand of JAOXYL010000100.1, from coordinate 27,422,508 downwards.
TATCTGAAATAGATCAAGTAGTATCTATTTTTTTAACAAAGTTGAGTCATGTGGGGAAGCATTTAAAGGATTTCTAAAAAATCTTCAGTTGAATGCTAAATAGCAACTGTCTGCATACTGCTTGTTTTTATCCTCTAAAGAGTTATATTTGGCATCTTCTGAAGCATTGAGTGACAAAGCCTTTAATATTGCAATCATCTGCGCTTCACCTATTTGCTTCCGCCACTCTGTCTTTGCCAGCTGCACCCTTACCTCCCAGAGTGTCGAGAGCTCAAATATCTTTTCTAACTTCTTTGTTGGTGAAGAGGTCTTGAATATGTTTCCAGGATAATGAACGTATTGGCAACAAGCTCCTTGCAGTTTTCTGTGACAGATGAACCCTATTGGTTTTTTTCACTGGCTGCCAGATTGCTGTGAGTCATCTCCTCTTTGCTGTTCAGCCGCCTCCATCCCAATTAAATCTCTGATGAAAAGCTGTGGTTGATACCTGCACCCATAATAGGCGTACTTTCTGTCTAATGATCCACACTTACACCAAGATGATGTGTAGTCCATGGAAAAGCTTTGCGTCCTTCAGCAGCGGGGCCGTAGCACAGGGAAAAGATGCAAGATGACAGGACAGTTAGTTCTGTGTCCTGTAAGAAATTAGACCACTGTAAAGTCCAAAGGTGCTTTATCCCATCATTGAACTGTCAGGGGCAGTGGAGTTGGGATAAATATCCAAATACTCACATGAAGCTTACCTCAGGTATCATTATGTGACCAGGCTGTGGATACTAGGTGGTTCTGTATCAGTGGAATATTTTAACCCCTGTTGCATTTACTTGTTTTCTCCACCTGCAGATGCTTGGCACATGATCTTTGGTTGTCTCCCAAGTGATGTTAGTAATTTTAGAAACAATTTGGTTGTCTGCAGCCAGTGTTCATTCAGTCTTCTGACCAGGATTCTTTTCATTTCACCTTCCCTTTGGTTCTGCCATCACTGCAGAATCTGTCCTGCTTTGGTCCAGAGATTTTAGGTTGGTGAATAGTTTGTGGTATATGCTGACTTCTTGTGTCTTGTGTTTCCGTGATGACTGGTGAGATGTTCTGACAGGACAGTCGGTAATGCCAATAGGAGGCTTCTGGTCATTTCCCTTTCTTTAACTTCTTATTCACTCCTGAGATGTAAAAGGTAACAGAATTTCATCTAGAGCACTAAAAAGCTTGTATCTTTTAACTCAGTTAAGTTTGTTTAACATACTTCAAAAACAGCAGTAGCTCATTTTGTTTACAAGTTTAATGTAAAAAGACCTAGTGAACAAAAGGTCATTTAAAACAAATAAATATACAATTTGTAGACATGCAGAAAACAGCTGCAGAAAGGTTTATTAAACATAATGTGTCTTTGTTGTAATGAGGAGACTTCGCTTCGCCCTTTGCCATTGTATTTATCTAAAAGAATACCTTAAATCACAACTGTTTACAATGTACAGAAAGTCTAAGGTTTTCACCTTTGACGTCACCATCTTTATTTGGAGGGTACTGCAGTGCTGTGGCAATGTGTGAAAAACTGCATCAAAAGTACTATCACCTTATAAAATGAGAGGAAGTGGAGAATAATGTATACTGCATGGAAACCTCTATACCCAAATATATTACTGAAGGCTGGTCCACCTTAGAAGGACTGAGTGGGGTTCATTTAGAGGGGTCTTGTAGCCAGGTTCTCACCTAGATCTTTGGTTCTCATAGTTTCATGTCATGTTAAGAACATATTATACCTAAATAAGATTTTGTCCCTTTAACACCATGAAAGGATTATTGTAGTTGATTCTGTCTTAAATTGTAAAAAAAAAACTGTCTATATGAGGAAATGATACAATTGTAATTTTTCTGCAAACCCTCAAGTTACCCCTTAAAAATTCCTAAGGGTGGCCAGGCTCCATTTTCTTTTAAATACAAAGTAAGTAGGAGTCTAGTTTGATCAAATTAGGTAACAGGAGAGAAATGCTTTTGTATAAAAGTAGTGCCCTCTGTAGTAAAGATTAATGCAGCATTAAACTTTCACAGTCTATATGAAACATACACCAGAGATATTGGTGCTACTGTACTGTATAGTGGATGTAAGTATCATAAATTCTGTTATCTGGTCTGATTTATAATCCCATCAGTTTTTCGGAGTGGCAAATAGTCTTGAGATTTGTGCAACAAAATAAATCAAAGTGTGAAGACATCTCAATTTACATTTTATTTTTTAACTCTGCTCAATCACTGCTTATATTACAGCCACAGTGAGACTATGGAAGGAAGCCCATGTGCTTGACATTAGAGAAGAAATGAAATAACACCACGTCACTTCCCATGATCTTTTGTAATGTCCTGATGTCAGGGTGAGGACGTGTATTATTTAATCCTCAGCCTTTCTGTTGACCTGTGCTCACAGATGTGCAGTCCAGTCATTGTAGCTGGTTTGATTTCTGTGGCTTTAATCCCACAGGTTCTCATACCACACCATGGACGGGCAGCTTGAGCCAGTCTGACCTGCAGTGAACTTCTAAGTCCAAGCTGCTGCACTAGATTTAGGCACTTGCTGTCAGAGGGTGGGGATTATGGCAGCACATACGGATACACTTACGTAACACTTTATCGTTGTTGTTACGATGCCAAGGCCACGACAGTTAGCTTTTTCCTTCAACTAAATGGACATTGTTCATTCAAGTAGGGCATCAGTTTGTATTCAGGTTTATTCCAGTACTTCCAGGGCAAGACAAAGGTCAACAGTCGAGAAATCAGTAAACTCAAAAGAGTAAGGTGTTAAAGTTGCACTTAAACATTGTTTATATTCAAGTATTAAATGAATATACCTAATGTGACAGACATCAATTGTGGTGATTAACCCACAGGAAGTGATCACCCGGCAGCTCTCCTCAGCTCTACCTTTTTCTTTCAGCCCATTGGTGTGATTTTTCAGCCTGAGACTTTTCTGCTGCTTCAATCTCTCTGCTCTCTTCTAACCAAGTTTTCCAGTCTGAGCTGCTAGCTGTCTTAAATAGAAAATATAAATGATAAACCCTCTGTGCTACCTGTGCAGTTATACTAAGTTAAAAGAATAGCAGATAGCCAAACACAATATATTTCCTAGGAGTTGGCAGTCAAAGTCAGAGCTAAAAGGAGAATGAATATTGGATCATTTGATGGTGATTCTGACATCCAATTTTTGCTTTTATAATTAACAATCTCAGCTTATTACCAATACCTTTATATAGACTACATAAGGAACGGAGACCAACGGGGAGAACTCTGGCTCTCTTGATGCCTGCCATTCGGTCAGAAACAGAAACTAAACCATGCAGGGATTTGCTGCTGAATTCATATTGCTTCAGCTGCTAACTGAAGGTGCTGCTCTCTTCTTGGTGAAGTAGCCTTCTCGCGGGGGGGAGCGAAGTGAACTTAACTTGACGTTAAGGAAACACTACTTGCCTCTGTCTACGAAGTCATCACAACATGAAAAGTTCCATAGAGAGGCTCTGATAAATTTGTTTTTTACAGGTTATATCACTGCTCCCTTGTGACCAAAGCATAATGAAAACTATTGATACTCATTTTTGCAATGATAAGAAGACAGAAAAGGCTTTAAAAGTCCAACCAACAGTTAACTCAGAGGAGCAGATCTAACTCAGTATGAGAATTCTCTGGCATTCTGGCTTTGATTGACAGGCGTGGGGCTTGAAAATATAAATCTCATGCCCCTTAAATAAACTTTGGTAGAGGAAAATCAAATGTTGAAAGAATGACAGTCAGTCTGTCTTATGCAGATGAAAAGACCAACACCATGTCTTCTATCCTGAGAGTGGTTCAGGCCTGTGCATTTGAAGCTGCTGCACAAGGAATGACGCCTCTCCTTCTCCTGTATGTCAGAGTCATTCTGAGTAACTGTCTCCAACTGCGGACAGACATTTCAGACTGTGGACTTCCACACTTAACCCTAAAATATGAATATGGAGCGATGTTTTGATACAGTAAGCTGTTATCTTTGGCTTAAGGTATTTATTATTTTATTGTTTTCTATGTCACTTCTAAAAATACTACACGATAAACTACAAGTGACAAGAATTGTAACTACACTATTCTCAGCACGTTTTGTTAACTTCATTACATTTTCACCCTCATTTCTTTCTCAATGGTGATGGTGGGACATCTGTTCCTGTAACATTGACCTTTTCTTCTAACATTTTGTCTATTTTTGTATTTATACTTCCTCTGTATTTATAATAGTTTCTATTCTATTCTATTATTCTAAAAAATACTCTTAGTATTGGGGTTGCTCTGAGACCAGGGTAACTAATTTTGTTCCATCCCATGTTTAACATGTGTTGAAATGATAATAAAGAATCCTTGAATCCTTTTCCTTCTTTCTGTCTACTCAGGACAGAGCACAGTATGGTTACAGTACTCTGATTCTGTCTGTCTGCAGCCGTGAGCTGAGTGAAGTGCTTATCACATATTAATAATCATTTCTACTTAGTAGTTACTGATAAGCATCAATATACCAAGGCAAATTCCCTGTATGTGAAAACCTGGTAATCAACCTGATTCTGATCTCTGGGCTCCACGCTGAGGCAACTGCGCCTTTCCTCTGCTTCACGCTCTTCGCTGCAGGCAGTGGGAGCGCGTGCGTGTGTTTGTGTGTGTGTTTGTTTATACATGTGACGTGCGTGTGTGTTAGAAAGGGAGAATGTGTATGTCACATACACACTGAACCAGCTGCCCCCTGCCTGTGATTGATAATGTGCCTCATTATTTGTGCCATTTCATCTGAGGCTTCCAGGGAAAGCTTCAAGCTGGGACTGTCTGTCTGCCTGGAATACCTGCTAACGACAGTGCACTGCAGCCCTACCCCCAACGCTGGGCAGCCACACAGCAGTCCCAGTGCCAGAAAGCCTAACCGTGGCATTGGAAGCAGCACATAAACACACACACACACACTCATTTGTGTATGCGTGTCACTCTGTTCCTCTCCTGTATCTATCTGGTAACAATCTTAAACTCATCAATCAATATATTAGCAGTTATTTACTGCCTATGCTCACTGCATTTACTCTCTGAGAAATGTGAAAAAGTGTCAATGTACAAATCAGCCACATGGTCCTCAAAATTGTCACAATGGAACTATTCTGGGTCTACTACTACCCCTCAAGATAAGATGGCTCATCACAGAGGGGTTTATTCTCATGAGTAAACTTGGATAAATTTGTTTATTGCAGAAATTACTTTGTGTGTTTTTTTGCAAAATAATGAAGATTAATGTTTCTCAAATCTCCATTCAGTGCTAACCATGGAGTGCTCATCCATTTTAGAGGGAAAATGTAAACAAGTGAATCAGATCCACAGAAAAAGAGCTGAACAGTCTGACTATTCAGAACACGTTTGGTTTTTAGTCATCCATCTCACACACATCTGATGAAGATAAGCTTCTCATCTATAGCTTTCTACTTCAAATTAAATTACAAAATGTCATTTGTAACTTCTCTCGAGGATAACACATATCATCCCATCATCTGTTCAACGCTGTTACATGTCATTACTAAAACAAATAAGTTAATAAAGTAAAGAAATAAGATGACTTATGATCTATATTGTTATGACTACAGTGTGGGTAAGGTTGATGAAAAATCATGATTTGCAATACGATTACTTTGTGATGGGGCCTTTGTTGTTATAGTTACAGTAATAAATAATGTAATTTAACTTGGGGAACCATCACGGTTAAAAGTTAAAAGAAAGGTCTGCGCTTTGTTTTAGGTCCATTCACCTCTGTGGACATGGACTGTGGCAGTCTGTAACATCACACGACTTTCAGTGGTCATCATTAGTGTGGCTGTCTGGGGCCTGCCACAACTGATTCTCTCAGTTGTTTGAAAGACTAATCCCGCTGTGTGAAGGCTGATGTGTAACTTGTGTTTGTGCACATCAGTGCAACCCTTTTTCAGGTTTCTATTCTTTTATTTTGTACTAACTAACTGAAGGATTTGTTTATTTGGCCCCTGCCAAATCGAAACTGACCACAAAGCTGTTTTGTGGTTAAGTCTGACCAAGAGGTCTGTTTTTACGATTGTGTGGTTAGCTTCTTTTAGCTTATTATGCACAGTGAAGACATAATCATATTTCCACAGACTTTCAGCCCCCATTTAGACAATCATCAACAGATATTCCACATTGCTGTTTTTCTGCCTTATAATATGTAAGGCTGTAGTTCTCAGTTCTAATTTACAATGGGAGTTAGTCATGTATGTCTGTGAGTCTGTTACGCCAGAGAAACTAAGAACCTCAGTACAGCCTCAAACTGAAATGATGTTAGATAGATGGACATAGCCAGTGAACATAATGGTCTCTTGTAGTTTTCATCACTGGTGTATTGTGGTTTTGTTGACATTTTAACACTGACTCACCAACCGGTACTCACCAACTGTACTGACCCATCTGAGTCACTGTGTTTTTACACAGTGATGTACAACAACAGCATCACCTGTGATAAAGTAGGGTTCAAGCAGAAGGCAGGAAATGGCAGAGGAAGTGAGGTCATAGCTGCAGCGTGGCTCTGGAAGGGGTTGTGAATGACAGGAAAAGAGAGGAGATGGAGATAAGGCAACAGGAAGACACTGCTTTGAAAATCCTACCTCACCTCTGCCGTGTGTCACCGATGTGAGGAGGCAGGAAGAGTGAGACTGTGGACTCTGAATGACATTATCCAAGGGAATAAGACCCTTTATACATTATTTAAGAGTTCTGTAGTTTCTTATAACACGACTATATTTACTGAAGGTCTCTCCCAGCAGCATGCAGTGGGACACATCGAGAAGGGGATCTGTGGTACACTGAGGAGATGTAGCTGCAAAATACATACCTGGAGGAATTATTATGTTTTTTGGAAATGTGTGAGTTTATGCAACTTTTAGTATCCAGAATGCTTATCCTTTATCATTTACTTTTATTCTTTGCATTCTTAAATGACAATTTAGTGTTTTGGTGGTGGTTGTAAAGGGAAGTGAGGTGATGTGTGATGTGACAATGAGCTCATCTGCAAACTATGACTTCTTAGGCACATTGGAAATATCAAAATACATCCAAGAGGCTTCATCAGTTCATGCTAGTCTGACAGCCTCGTCAGACAAGCATGAACTGATGAAGCCTTGGATGAGAGGTGAAACATCTTCAAAGACATATAACCAAGATCAAAATACACTTAAACACAGCACTCTTTTGTTCAAAGTTTTTGCATAATATTCAGTATTTTTATTTGGACAGAGAACTGCAGAGCTGAACTGAAAGCCAGAGCTGACAAGTGAGTGTGAAGGGGTGCAGGCATCTCTCCTCTTTGGATCCATTTTGGTTTCAGTCCTATGTTCCTCATCCATCATGTTCATAATTGCATTCCTGGAAAAAAAAAACTGACACTGATAATCATTGTTGTTTTATCCACTCCTGCCAAATATCAAAGTGTGTATGTTGCTATATTGGCCCCAAATATCCAAAGAAATTAGCTGAGAGTCCTTGATCAGTTTAGCATTTCCTCTGATATCTGGTGGCAAAGAAAAGAGAAGTGAGACCTCCATGATGGTGAGGACTGCCAAGAACATCTCACAAGGGTTCAAATCCTCTGCTGCTTCCAAGTGCTGTGTTTCAGACCAGCAACTGACAATGGAAGCAATTAAGAAGTGTTAAATTCTTTCTCTCCACCACTTATCTTTGTCATGAATTCGAGGGTCATGCACGTTATATATCTTGGCTTGTTTTTTTTGTTTTTTTTATATGTTTTTTTGTTGTTGTTGTTGCATGTATTGGTATATTCTTTAAAGGTCAGCTGCTAGTCATTAAGTTTGTTAAAAAGTTAAATATTGCACTACAGATGCAATAAATAATTTACAATGATCAGATTCAAAGGTCCAAACAGTATTCTATGTTATGATTCTGTCAGGGAAAAAGAAAACATGATTATGAGTTTTAACATTTTCAGGTAAGTATGCAATATGATTGAAACTCTTTTCCTTGTGTTTTGAAATAGTAACAATGTAAGGGAACCTTTTTTTCTATATGGCAGTGCCACATGAAATGGTGTTCAAATGGTGTATGACTTCATATGCCTGTGTATATCTCTGTTATGGAACCATGTAAATGTAATCCTACAATTATTATCATTAATTAATAGTCTATAGACCTTATATAGTCGATGGAGTGTTGATTTGCTGGTATGGTCATGATTTCTCTTGTGTTTGCTTCCCTTCTTTGCTCACACCCTGATAACGAGTTGGCACAAATGTATGTATTTGCAGAGTTTACTCACAGCGCCAGTAGAGAGCAGACAACAGTACCCTGCTTTAATCAGAGTTGAGTTGAAGAGTCTTGAACAGACCTTTTGGTAAAGGACGTTAAAGACACCATTGTGTTGCACCACTGGTGACAGATAATGACTTAATAGACATTTCTTGACATTAAAGTACCGTGGATAAGTATCCTGTGATATTTGCTAAGGACTCTATGCAATGACATCAGGACCTTAAGCATAAAGTACTGCAGCCTATGTGCTTAAAAGGTGAAAGATTCTTCATTTGGCAAACAGTCACATTTTTGAGAAAAGCCCCAAGTATGGAAAAATTTTAAGTCATTTTCATTCTCTGGTGTATATATAGTTGTCATAGGATCTGCCAACCCAGCGGTCTTGTTAGTTACAATGTTCCTCAAAATAAAACCTCATTCCCTTTAAACCCTGTTGCTCTCATTAACACAGGGGATGTTACCTCTTCAGTCAAAGGTCTTTCTCTCTGGCTCCAGTAAAGATGATAAACATGTTGGAAGTCATTTTACCATTTGCCTTTCAGTCCTTTCACCATCTGCCACTGGCAGAAACCCTGACAGCTTTAGCTCCATCTGCACTGGCACAAATGAGGACCCTCATCCTGTTTTTGTGTGGTAAAGCAATCCAACAGATTTCCAGCCAAATTTGACATCGTGGAACACAAATGTAAAAATGCAGAGCATGTTTGAGAAGCTGCCAGGCCGTCTCTCAGAGGTGGTCTCATTTGGTTCTGCTAATTATACTAATTTCTCCAAATGATTTATTGACGTAAAGATTCTCCACATGTAGTGTGTTAGAACTATTGTTCCTATTGAAAAGGTTGAATTGATTACATACTGCCACTGAACATTAGATTTTTCTATTTGGGTATGCTTTATCCAGGCATTAGACAAATGTGATACCCCCCTCTTGGGTGATCCAAGCAGTAAATTGAATATTTCCAGAGGTACAGGAGTTGTATATTGATCTTACTATTTCCACAGGAGAAAATGCTGATTTCACATATACAATAAACTCTCATTTGATGTGAAGCAGCAGTGTGTTAGGGCTGTTTTAGCCATCAGTAAAGTGATCCTGGGAATACAGTTTGGGATGTGTATAATGGCCACTAAATATTATCTCCTCTTGGATTAACATTTCTGTTTTGAATAATTACTGCTGCTACACAATGGGACAGAGAGAAAACAAGCATGCACAATGTCATGCATGGCAAAAGAAATGGCAAAAACAGAATTCCAGTGGCGGCAAACATTACATCACTGGCCTTTTTTTGCAAAGCGCCTTTTAATAGACCCAGGAGATTACTGATGTCTCTGGCACATTCCTCTATGTAAAACGGCTGCTATTACAGCAGCAGACTGATTTTGATATGTTTGATGCTGTCATCTGTGGCCTACAGTAGTGATAGATTTAGATCAGCTGTCCTCTTTTTATAATCCATGTTCTTAAATGTAGCAGCCGTTAGCGGTGCACATCTTTTTTCTTTCATGTGGTTATGACTTCCCTGTGGTCACAGATATAATGAGGAATTTGTGCAGTATGCTGACACATATTAAATACTCTCCTAGGTGGTTAAAGGTTTTAGTATTCACACCTTGAATCATGGCCATATACATATATATATATATATATATATATATATATATATATATATATATATATATATATATATATATATAATATA
>JAOXYL010000100.1:27377283-27387852 GCA_028564955.1 Terapon puta | reverse complement strand
GGCAAATAGCAGTTTCCACCTGCTTCCAATTTCTATACTAAACTAGGCTAATAGTCCACTATTGGTGAGAACATGATGTACCGTATTTTTTGGACCATAAGGTGGATTATGAGGCGCATTAAGCGAAACTAAACAGTAAGTACGCATTACTCCGCGAGTCTCCTGATTACAGAAGCCGTAATGTTCCTACAATCCATCCAGCAGTGCGGCTGTGTGGTTTACCAAAGTCATACTAAAACATATTGACAGTTTTTTTAGCACCGTGTACCAAATAAAATCGGTTCGAGATCAGTAAACACAACCAAAATGACTACATAAAGCGCACCATATTATAAGGCACACTGTTGGTTTTGAGGAAATTATTTTAAGTGCGCCTTATAGTCCGAAAAATATGGTACATGAAATAATTAAAAATGAACTGTTAGTTGTGTGACAGAGTTTATCCACTCGTGTGGAGAGCATACAGTATACAGCATATTTCTGAGTATGAGGCTCAGAAATCACCACTGTTTTCCATGTTACAGAGTTCTGATTAAAATATGTACTTAAATATCTACACTTTCTATCTTACCATTTTTTTTATGTCTTTTGTGCAATACTGTAAGTTACCTGTTAAAAAATGATAACATGTGTTGCTCGCAATTTCTGTTCTGGAATTTCAGAGATGTGAACAGGGAGGGTCATTCTGTTAGATTAGATAACAGAGCGTCATTGTAATCTGCTTCTCTTTGTCTCATGCTTCCTTCCTGTTCATATCTGCGCTCCACAGCCTCTGTTGTTGTGTCATATTCTAGTCAGGCTGGTACATTCTGATCATGTCTCATCTCCTGCTTCTCTTTCCTCCTCCTCCTCCCTGCTCCCCACCTGGCACCGAGCTGTGTGTGCTGATTCAGCCCGTTGTGATAATGCATATATGAGAGTTCCCGGCCCTGATTTAAAGGCATTAAAGCGCTGCGGGCAATGGACAGAAGTAATCTCTCTTTCTGCCAAATGCAACCCTCAGCTCAGTAGGAGTTAGTATGTTGATGGAGCCCCTCTTAGCGAAAGTACACAGTCATTCATGCTGTAACAGAAACATGCCATTGGTTCCCATCGGCTCCCACTGTCCGTGCATCACCTGCTGTCTGATTATGATCAAAAACATGCAAGTGTATTTTGTTGAACTTGATGAAATGTGCATTGTGAACCGCTTCAATGTGCCTCTCTCTTTTTATGTTGCAGGCGACACGCCTCATTGCCAGTAGAAGTCTCAGAGATCCCCCTAAACCTTATTGCCCCTCCATGTAGAAGAAGTTACCCCTGTCGCAAATGGAAGTCTGCATCTTTTGGGTAAATCAAAGGGTTTTTTATTTTTAGTTACCCTTTTTTCATCAGATCCCAATTTTCTAAGTGAATTTTCTGAAGTTATTTCTCATTACAACAGTTTGTGTCCTGCTGCTTATTTACACTATCACTCTGTTTATCAGCCTGTTAAACGCCTCATTTCTGAGCTCGTCATCCCCGTGCTGCTGTGGAGTGTTTCTGTGTTTGTCAGTCTTTTCCTTTTCCTTGTGAAGATTTCCACCACACACTGTGCACAAGATGGTGGGTGGCCTCCTCAGCCTCCAAATCCACTCAGATAGAAAATGAACAGCACCCATCACGACAGCCAATGTGAAATAGTGGCACAGTGGGGGAACAGGCTACTTTCTGGAATAGAGCTGGCAGAACAGACCCCTGTGATGACACATCTCTTCCTTCAAATTGCCTCTGTCTTTTAGGATTACTACAGTGGGGAACGAGTTGAAAAATATATATATGAGTGACAAGCCTTTCTGCACTGCTGAGACTTTGTAGATCATTGCGAGCGGCATGTTTGCATAAAGCGTCTTCCGGCACATACTGTACAGTATCGCCCTGCCTGGCTGGCCATGCAGTCATCCCTCTCTCTGTGGAAGCTGTTCCTTGGAGTTCATTACAGATGCCGAGGGAGGCCCTGAGTGCTCCTCGGCAGACGAGGAGAGATAGGAGAGAAATGAAAACCCTGAGAGCGTTGAGCAGTGGGACATGGGCTTCAAAAGCTTCACAGCAGTTTCAAAGGGTTTTTATTCTTGATGCTGCGCTTGCTATATCTATCATGTAACCATCACTGAGCTTGAGCGCAGTTCTAAAAGCAGGTTTGTTTGCCTGGGGAGGAGGAAGATAGTGAAAGTCCTAATGAGTCCTGTTTTTTCCACCATGTTTATTGGTTCTAATTAGCCTTGGAGATGAAGGGAGCACAAAGAAGGGGTGCTAAACACTGGCGATTCCAGTGAGGTCTTGAGCTGTCCTTCTCCATTAAGATGTGTTTGTCAGAGGAAATGAAGAGCAAGTGCACATCAGTTACAGTGGAACTTACAATAGAAGGTGGGTGTGTGCATTGCATAATGAATTCAATTATGTTAAAATACTAAAAGGCATGGAGGAAGGGACACATTGGCACAGGTAAAAATCACACTGTGAAACAATATACTGCAGCACAGTGGAGCAGTCCAGTCCAGTTTCATTCAAGACTTTTTATTAAAGGATTTATGGTGATTCACACTGTGAGAACAAGCAGAATATTGATTTCCTTAATGTATAGCATTTCACTGGAAGATATCAAATTGGAACTTAACTGTCCAACAAGCTCTAAACACAGCATTGACATATCATCAACATATAAGTTGATATAGATTGGGTGGTAGTAAAGAGCTTCTCAGTGACATACTCAGCAAACGTGGAGCAACATTTGCTTTTCATTTGAAGTTGTGTGGATTTTTTGTGAGACCTTTCTAGCTTATTAGCTGCTGCCTCCTGCAGGTGGACCCTAACTTTGTCGAGTAGAACCAAAATGAGCCAGAAGACACTTAAACACTTCACAGAGAGGAGAAAGGAAGAGCAGAGCTATATTCTCTGTGGGTTTGTTACTGGAAGCAACATTTATAATATTACAGATACTCATTTTAATTGTTATTATAAAATAATGTATTGTTACACTTTTAAAATGAGCAGTTAATGCATTTTTTATTTATGATAACAGCAAAACATGTGTTTATAAATGTCTTCATAGTCGCCATGATGGTAAACAGAAATTTTCAAGGTTAATTAAATTTCCCAGAAGTGGCCTTTAGCTCAGCTATTTTCAAAAGCAAACCAACCCATGTCTTTTAATCACGTGGGCTGGTTGATGGGACGGGTCGGAGAGCAGATGTCTGTTCAGAGAGAGCAGCTGACCTGAACCTGGTTTGTTGTCAGTTCTCCTCAGATTCTCAGTTCTATCAATCCCCTACAGCTGGAGTGGCAGTTAGACACTTAGACTACACTGGTAATATGATCCACAACTGGACCATGTGGGGAGTTTTTTTTCAACCGTTATTACAGCAGTCAAGAATGAACTTCCCACCTCAGTTATAGTTTGGTCACAGTGAGAAACCTCATCCTGTGGTATAACTTTGTCAGAATATCCATTATTACAGTAAATGTTCATTTTGAATTTTTAAGCAGTGAGCACTGACTAATGTGGGCTGTTGGCTTTGAGCTCTGTTGGCTCTATTCTGCATGTGTTCATGGAGGTGCTGTTTTGACTCACTAATGTACAGGTGTGCAGCACCACCAAAGTGCTCCCTCAGATAAACCAGATTTTGTCTCACTCAGCAATCCCACACAATCCCAGCCACATATGGGAAGACAGTATGTTTGTTTTTATGTTGTGATCTGTCTTTGCTTTTGATGTGGTGTTCATGTTTTTTTTTGCATCATTTTGCTTTTATAATGGAAGATGAGTGAGGATGACTGCAGGCTTTCAAATGAGTCCAGCGTCTGATGTGAGTGCGCTTGTTTTCGGCTGTTGTATTGGTCAATATGGTCCCTGTGCAGTGGTATGAGGTCTGTATTACATCATTAGATGGTGCACGTCAGAAAGCACAGAATGATCTCTGTAAAAGGCTTTTCTATAAAGCTCAATATCAAGTTAATCTCTTTTCTCTGTCGAGGTTTGTTGTTGAAGTTTATTCATCCACGTACATCTGCTTTACAATGGTGGACACCAATGAACCTGTGGTACTGTCACCTTTTTTTGTTATTTTTTACTTTATATCTAACGCCAAGCACCGAGACAATAAAGAGGCCACCTGGTCTGGGTTCAGATTAACTCTGTTCTGTTCTGATGAGCTCTCTTTCTGCTGCATGGCTGATGTCACAGGCACAGTGCTGCCATCAACTTTCATTTCAGTGCTAGGTAAAAAGAAGGAAAATGTCCCCAAAGTCTTATCATATTATATACATTTATAGTGTTTCAAGGATATTGGTCACATACTTGTGGATGTGTGAATTTCTAACATCTTTCATCAGCTTGTGGGGCTGTCAAGGATTTAATCAGTACTAAGGCCAGGGACTCATTGAACAGAACTAGTTAATACAAAGTTGCAGCTACATTTAAAGACAGACTTCTTCATACCAGTTCCAAATGGAAAAACTAGAACTGAATAGCCTGTCAAGAAAAGCAATAAGTGAAGAATCGTAGAAATGGACCTGCTGCTCACGGCATAAAGTGGTCACATTTATGGATTATTGCCTTGAGATAGTTACAAATATTGGAACACCGATTCTGATCTCAGAAAGCTGCAGATCGAAGGGAAGATGATAATCAGACAAATGCAGCTGCCCTGAACACACCAAACAACCTGTGAAGACCTCAATTCAAATACCCCTGTAGAGGTTCCATCCTCACCTTGTAAAGTTCATCTGACTTTAGCCTTGCATTTTGTTCACCATGTGTATCAGTATTGCTGGCTTAGGATGATCATTCGTGTCTCATTTTGCTCCTCACTTGTGGAGTAAGCTGAGTATTTTTAATGAAGTCTTACCACCTTGGTGATGTTTCCCCAGGTAGTCACAACACCACCAGCTGTCGGCCTTTTACAATTAGGACAAAGGTGGGGAAATTTAATTGTCTCCTCTGTTCAATCTGCTAGTGTTCTTTTGAAGAAGTTTTGAAAGCTGAATGGGTGTAGAAAAGGGATTAGCTGCTTATTGTTTTCCATACAGCAAAGTTATGCCTTTTTGCATATTGACAATGTACATTGCTATGTTTCTGTTACGGGGAGGTTGTTCTGATGATGAGCTTCATCATCAGAACAACCTCCCCGTAACAGTTTCCATTAAATCTGTGGTAAACACATCTCAGATATCTTTAATAAGATTGTAAACTATACACAGTCGTGGATTAAGGATTGTGACTTTGCTTTACTATGTTCACTAGGGAGTAACCCATTTTAATGACTTGCAATCTAAAGTCCCAAAATTTGAGTTGTCACTTTCAGACATAATCTGGATGAGTTCAGAAATAATCTGCAGTTTTCCACCTAACCTCTCAGGGGTTTGGTGGGTGTGAGTTTTGAGACAAACATCCATCTGTCATTCAGATGTTGCTTAATTCAGTCACATTGGAATAGTTTTTTGCATCGAGATGCATTGTGAAAGTTTGCTTTACTCAACTCCAGGATCCTTGACAAATATCTGCCCTGCTCTGCCTCTGAACTGGGATGGGAGTGCCAGTGAGTGCACGTAGCCTGTGTAAGGCCAAAGTCTCACATCGCTCAGTCCACTGTGCTTTCATTTCATCTCGGCACATTTGGATATGCTCACTGATGTATTTGTCCCGTCCCAAACTCTGCCCCCATATCATCTAACTTGTCAGTGGCTTATGTCTCTGTTTTGTACTCTGTCTATCTCTGTTGCACAACAGTTGCCGTCCGTGCATTTAAAAACTTGTCATTACCAGCCTCCTTTGATTTTGAATAGAAGGTTTTAACATTAACAAAGCTGTCTCTACCCCCACGCCTGATTTTGAAGCCACTGTCTCTTTTCCATCTTGGAAGTATCTATTGTTTTGTTTGTAATTAAAAACATGTTCGGTTTTCTGCTTATTGCTGGAGGGAGAAAAAGGTTGCACATCTGTTTGATTGTTTGGGACTGTGACACAGCATTCAGCACATTCAGCTGGATAGGATTCATAAATAAGCACAATGTCTATCATTGACGCTGGGGGAATATTTATAGATTTCTGTGAATACTCTGCCCCAGTTGCATTCATCTGAACACAAGCAGGCATTGGTAGAAATAAATTCTCTTTCAGAGTAGGTGTCCTTTACTGAACACTAGCAGTTAAATGCTAATTACAGCAATTATGTTTTATTTCACACTGTTACTTTCTTCTTACTCCCTGCAATAAGTATGGGTTTTAAGTTAAAACACTGTTTTCTAATCTTAGCATTGTGGAAAAAAGTTATACTTTTTCCTAACTATCAATAGCTTTAAAGAGGTGCTCCACTGATTTTGGTGCTATAGGTACTTTGTAAAGTTTGAGAAAATGACTCACACCTGAGTATTGCTCTTCTGTTGCACTCAACGTTCTATGACCAGCCATGTTTTTAAAGACACAACTTTCCAAGACCCCACCTTTTTTAGTGTGAGATCTGCTCTTGAAATGTGTAGTTTGAAGGATGTGCTTAGAATTTTCTAATATTCAGAAAATTCAAATGTTACATAAGATCAATAAAAGAGGGATATTTTTAACAGAAATGTCAGGTTTCTGAAAGGTATGTTCATTTCTATGCGTGCAATACTTGGTTGAGCCTTCTTTTGCATGAGATGAGATGAACCTGTATGAGAGCCAGGGATTCCAAAGTAGCTGTATTTACATGTTGGCTTGCTGATGGTAGTTACGGCTAAACCACTCTCTAACACTGGAATTTGTTCACAGTTGGAAGCTGTAAAAACGTGAGGACTTCTGAGGTGATGAACTGTATGCTAGTTCATCTTTAAATGTTTCCCTGCTGCGGTAAAAAAGAGTTAACTGAACAAAATTTTAACAATTAGTGCAAAGTTGTTATATAAGCTGCAGAAAAGTAAAACCTATTTCATTTGAGCCAATTAAGGAACTGTTGTATTTTCTCAGTCAGGGGGATGACAGTCTCATGAATCCCACTATTCAGGCAAGCAGCTATCAGGGTCTCACTGCACAATCAGTGTGTGTAGGTTTTACCTTCTAAACCATGACGGGTTATTCTTCTGTCATGACCAAGGTTATTTCCAAATATAACCCTGCATTTAATTATTATTTGTAGGATCTCTTCTATTGCTAGAATCCTGGTTTCTTCTCTCAGAATAAAACATAAAGGATGCAGTTGGATAATAGATAATTGCTCTGTTGCAGCTGCATCATCATTATCTCTTCACACCCTGACTAGAAGTTGTTTGGGCTTTTAAAGTAAGAGAAACTAACGAGCTTCCTTGATTTGCTCTAATGGGTTTGTTTGTATTATCTCAATTATTGGCTCTTTGTCTGTTTTCCCCCAATAGTGTACTGTCCTGTCTGTAAAGAAGCAGGTTGATGTACGATGTACAAAGACCAAGCAGTCTACAGAGCTCCTGGGGTAAGGCAGCCAGTGATGGGAGGAAGGCAGTAGGGAACGAGTGCTAATTCATCACTGTTAAAGGCTGGTAATAGGGCCACGCCAGTGGCCGGGCTATCACAAACCTGCCGCCTCCAAAAGGCAGTTAATTAACTTTCCATCGGCACTGCGAGGACGCATGAGCATGTGCCCGCTTGGCTGCCAGCCCCATGATATAGCCTGTGGAGTGTGGATATGTGAGGCCCAACCTCAGCCCTGCTGAGAGGCTCAACTCACTGGCAGGAGCCACACTGGGAGTTTCTAGAGGACATATTGCTGCTTTGTCAGTTTAGAAGTGCATCCACACAGAAGAATGCCCAGATTATTTACATAATGGTTCCTTAAGCTTCCCTCTGTGCCTATTTTCAGGGCTCTAAAATATTGAGTGTATTTGTCTTTGTTTCACAACCAAACTCCACAGGACTCTACCACTGTAGTGGAAAAAAGAAAAAGATTGGTTATGTAGTTTTTGTCCTCATGTAGAAGCACGTGAAGCTTTATACCATGTAATTGTTGATTCTTCACTGATTGTCAGATTGTTCTTGACTGATTGAGTATGTCTCTCTGTAGTAGTAACATGTCATGTAAGTTTTGTGTTTCACTGCCTAATAAGAGCTGCTATTTTTTGTTTGCTCACACCATAACCATTACATGACTTTAATAATGATAATGATAAAATCAGGGAAACAAGGACAAGACAGATCGAAAGCATTGCAGTCAGCAGGTCTTGGTTTTAATGCAGAGTTTGGACTTTAAACAGACCTGCCAGGCCACTTGGAGTTGTCATTGCATGCTGTGCAGATGCTGTGCCATGACAGATGCTGCTGTCATAACCGTTCCTGCATTTTTCTCCCAGCAGGCCATTGTAGAATCTCTGAGGAACTGTGTAAGTCGTATAAGTTGTTAAAGTTTGTGAAGTCAAACACATTGTTTAAACCTTTTGGTTGAACTCTTTGGTTGAATTTTCACTCAGTTTCAACGTCTGATGTAGTTGGTTTGGGGTCCATGTATGTTTTGGTCATTGGATTTTTCATTCAGAAAAGGATATTAAAAAACAAAAAATGAGTGGTTATTTGATTTTAATTTTAAAATTGAAATATTTTTCTTTATCAGAGTCAAGAAGGGATAAACAAAACTTTTAAAACTGCTTGATTTTCATTTTCTGTTTCTGTTTCTGTTTCTGTTTCTGTTTCTGTTTCTGGTTGGAAGACAGAAACAAAAAAAATGTTGTAATATTGTAAAATCGGAAGTTGCCATTTTCAAAGTAAGAGTGCATATGAGGACATTGCTTCTGGCCTAAAGCGATGGACAGGGACAGTCAGATAGATTTTTATTTTAGGCTGGGAATGAGCTACAAAGACATTCTGAAAAGCCTGGCATTGCAAGGAACCATCATTTCCTGACTCTCAATGTCCTGTTTAAATGTCTCTAGGTAATGACTAAAAATAATATTAGTTAGTATTTCATGGCCACAAATGAGTATTTTGTGGTATTTTTTGGCACTCTTGCTGTTACGGAGAAACGAGGCAGGAGAACCAAAATACAGGACACGGGTCTGCAGGCTTGGATCTTTCGCTTTCGCAAAAAACAAAAACAAGGAACATGAAAATATGAGACGAGTGAAGTCAGACAAGACATGAAGCATGGTACGCAAAATACGCAACGATCTGTTGATAAGACATGGGCCAACATGGACTATATGAGCACAAGAGGTAATGGGAAACACGTGGAAACAATCAGGGTGGGGCAGACAATCACACCAGGTGGGAAACACAAGTAAACAAGTAAAGGAACCTGGAACACAAGAGTGCGGATTTCAAAATAAAACATGACAAGCCAGAACAAGAAACCAGACACGACACTGAACAGATCTTGGACATGACATAACCTGACATGGAAAACATAAGGAACCCAAGACCAAAAAAAACCATGGAGAGAAGCATGAAATGATGGACAGAAACATGACAGATAAACTAATCAGCACGATGAACATGAAAACCTTATAGACAACCTGACACGAGACAATACAAGAAACAAGACAGGACCTGAAACAGAAACATGAACACCTGACATGACAAAACAAGACAACCTGACAAGACCTGAACGTAACATAAAAAAACAAAACCAAGACCAAAAATAACCAACATGGAAGAAAACACACCACTTGCCAGAAACACAGCAACGTCCTCATATGTGCTCTTACTTTGAAAACGACAACTTCCGGTCTCATAATCGAAAAACAGGTGCTTCTTTGTTTCTGTCTTCCAACGATTTTATCTTTTATTTTTAGAAACAGGAAATGAATTATCCGTTCTTGACCCTGATAAAGAAAAAATCCTTGAATTTCTTTTTATTTATTATCTATTAACATCCTTTTCTGAATGAAAAATCCATTGACCAAAACATACACGGACCGTTTGGTGATGCTCATGTGGAATCTTACATTTGGGCTTTCTTTTGTCTCTTGCTCATTTTTTACATTCCCAACAAAAAATGTCACATCCCAACAGATGTATTGTTCCATAGGTCTTAGACTTACATTATGACAGCCACTAACTTCCCTTGTGCATTGAAAGTGAGTTAAGGTTTGAGTATGTTTTTTTTCTCCCTGAAATGACCATCCTGTCCGTCCATATATGTGCATTATGGAAATATAACTTTTCATTTCATCATTGTGATGAAGATGACAATGTGTATCTCTTTTTGAGTTAAGCCCACCAAGCAGCTCCCTTCTCCTATGACCTCCCCTTTGTGCTCTCTCTGTCATGTACAGAAGCCAATTGATTACTACTTTGGCTTTGCCGGATAGTTTTTCTGCGATCCTCCTGGGAGTTCTCGCCATAGAAATAGGCTGAAATAGTGCTGGAGCTTGGCACTACTGTGAAATGTGAGGATATTTACTGAGTGAGCTGCACTACTGGCCAGCAGCAGCATTGATCCCCCTGCTTTCTCTTCATTAGCTCTGAACAGATGACATACAAACTGTTCCACATGAAAAGAGCACTATGAAATCAAACACCAAATTGTGTCCTGGACTTTTAAGTAACACCTTCCTATGTTTAATTAGTATTTTTGGGTCTGAAAAGAAAAAAAATAGATGGATGGATGGATGGAT
>JAOXYL010000100.1:27354384-27376710 GCA_028564955.1 Terapon puta | reverse complement strand
TTAAGTAACACCTTCCTATGTTTAATTAGTATTTTTGGGTCTGAAAAGAAAAAAAATAGATGGATGGATGGATGGATGGATGGATGGATGGATGGATGGATGGATAGATGGATAGATGGATAGATGGATAGATGGATAGATAGATAGATAGATAGTCAATTTGGCAAGCTGAACCCATTCTGTACTGTACAGGAGACATGGCACGGAGGAGACTGACAATTATCTACAGCCCCTTAACCAATCAGGACGCAGAACACAGTGCGCTAAAAAAAAAAAAAAAAAGAAAGGAAAAAAAAGCATGACAAATTGTACTAAAACAATCTGCAAAACAGCGAGGCCGCGAAAGGCGAACAACGTTATAGCGAAGGACCACTGTATAGATCATGTTATCCTAAAGTCTGGTGAGTTGTATGCCTTGATAAAATGTGTGTGATGCAGTCTGTTGGTACATTTGGACTAAACTTGTCATGAACAAAATGATACTCATTAAAAAAACAAACAATGAAGCAAGGAAATCAGTAACTTGTCTCCACAGTAGTAACCACTCGTCACCGCCATCATTTAAAGCCATTCATTAAGATATGACATGTCACATATCAGCAGCAACAAATCATTACATGTTAAGTGGGACTCATTAGTTTAATTATTGTAAACAAACAAGACTATTGCCAAGAAAACAGCTTTAGTTCTTGTGGAGTCGGGTTTTACTTGTTTTTTTCACTTGACAGGCAATCTATGATTTCTTTTAACTTTTCTTTAACTGCAGCATTTTAGTTTTACATTCTTTAGAATTGCTATATATAACTTTTGGAAAGTGCTTGTTATTAATGACACCGCTGGTCATCAAGTGAACGCAGCATGAGCCAGCGTCCTGAGATTTGGCCAAAACAGTCACATGACACACAAGAGACTGAATGTGTTTGAAAATCATCATGTTGACAGTTTGTAGCTGCTTTTTTAATAAAGTTGCTTAAAAGATGTTGATATCTTGCTAGCCAGCTTTATCTGGCCGTTTGTCTAGCTTTGAGAGGCTCAGCAGAGTCAGCAGAGCTTTATTAACTGGATGAAAACACTGAGTGACCTCGACAAATACTCTCAGTAAGATGTGGTGCCACACTTCATTACTGATGTGAGCGTTTCCATCACAACTCTGGTTTCTCTGAATCGACGTGTCCATGTTTTATCATGTTATACTGACTGAGGAAGGCCTCAAGTTATGTTACAAACTACTCACACATTGGCAATAAAAACAAGTAATAAAAGTTACTTATGCTACTATTGATTTTTTTTGTTTGTGATTAAATTCAAATTAGATTACTTTTTCATACCAGAGGGGAAACCTATTTTGCACAGTGACAAAATGACACATGAGATCACAGCAGACAACATATACATATAAGACAGATCATCAGTGGTTCACCTGAAAATATAATGATAGTAAACAAAAAATGTAGTTATGATTATCAAACAAGACTTTGAATCTACAGCCATGGAAGCAGAATCGTGACATGACAATTGTCAGGGTTTCTCCAAAGTCATCAGGATTCATCCACTGGCTACCATGGATACCAAGACATTCAAGACATTTTATTGAAACCAAAAATCTCATCTCATGTTGGCCCCAGGAGAAAAGCCAGGGGGTCACCAAAGTCACATGTGTAGCCTTTTGAATTTCTGCACAAAATTATATACCAGTCGTCTATTCTGTATCCAGCATTCAGTACTGTATATCCAGTATTTATCAAGATGCTATATTTTTTATATGACTGACAACCTTTACCATCTCTAGAGGCATGCTGATACAGTGGCTAAAAATAAACAACAACAATACATATGAAATATAACCTTGTAGTTTTGTTAACTTTGCACCCTAAAGTCCTTCCCATTGATTCTGTGGAGCATCTTAGCATCCTTAAGTGGTCCCTCAACACACTGTCTAGACGTGTTCAAGCTTAGTTTTATTTGTCATATAAACTTAGACAGGGTGTAATCATAGTGAAATGTATGAGCAGCCTTTTCGCCATGATAATCATGTTCCTGTCATCTGTGCGATTAATGCTGTTACCCCAAAGTACAACAGCATAATACAAGATAGTGGTTGGAAAAACATTTGTACTGACCTTGAACGACTTTTGCCTCTAGAGGTAAAACAACCTGGGCAGTTAAACACAATATTAACCATATCTGAACAATTCAGTGGAGGAAAACATTTCAACCTGCAGACCTAGAAGGAGGGCTGATCATGCAACCTCTGTCCTTTTTGATGGCCAGTCCTTTGTTTCATTTATCATTTGACTGTAAATAAATAAATAAATATATATATATATATATATATATATATATCTTCATACAAATAAGTGATAAGTGATAAGCCTCTTCTGTAGGGAGCTGTGGTTTTTAAGGAGTTGAAAATTATACAAGAAATTGTAGAGCTGTGAAGGTTAAAATTCATTGCCAGAATATGGGGCTGTCTTAGATTATATTAAATTAAATTCAATTTAAAAAACATGACCTGAAAACCTGAGCATGCTCAGTAGAAAGATGTGGAGGAGATGGAGCTGCAGATGTGTTTATATCTGATTCTCAGTAATAAAAGGGGATCTAGTATTTAATGGCATCTGAAAGTATAAGAGAGCTCCTTGAAACGTATACTCTTACTCTTGTTCTTATCTGGGCTTTGAGGACTCAGCTGTTAGTCACAGATTGCCCAAAAGCACAACATTTAGCTATTATCCACCTTAATGTTGTTTTCAAGGATTTCTGAGTATGTGTGGGTAAGAGTGGCATCCAACAATCATAAGTCTTTTAAGATCACAAGACCACAGTGCATTTCAGTTCACATGATTAAGACGGTCACTGTGTATTTGTCTTTGTCTGGTTTCTCTGACACCATGGAAGAACTGAGCTGTGGAGGAACTACAGCTGGACCTTAAAGCTTTCTACCCCACATCACTTCTGACTTTCACAGGAGAAAGAACATAGCTTCCTTGATATCAATATTATGTAGGCTTTGTCAATACAAAAACTACAGTCAGAAATCCTTCAGGACATGATTGAATTTTTTGTAATGAGCTTTTCCCTTCTTTGAAATACTGTCTGAGCCAGTGATTGAGATTCCCCTTTACATTAATCATTGCTTTCAGCCTGCAGCGGAAGAGACCTACATTTATTACACCATAAGTTAAACTGTTGCCTCTCCCCTGAGCAGCAGTATGAACACTAGATTTTTCTTATCATGTGTAAGGTAATCATGTGCAACAAAATGTTGGACATGGAAATATGGCACAGCTCTCTGGGGTGTCTGAAAACTGTTTGTTTGTGAAGAAATTGTGTTAGAGGTCATTTGACACACTTATTTACCATAGAGCATTCCTCAGTTATTCAGTTTGCTAAATACTTTGATCAGTGCTGAAGCTGTTTTTTATTTTTTATTAAATTATTAATTATTTTATCTGTCCATAAAATGGACTCTTAAAATGTTACATACTTTGCCTGTTCAGTGGTGCATGGAAATGTAAATATAGGTATATATGTAAATATATATTTTATACTGGATTGCTCATTTTACATAATCATGTGACTGTGGATTAGAAGTACACAGCCTATGTAATGTTGCCAAGGAAAAGAAAACGACATATTCTGCTTCATTCGTGGAGTTATCATTATGTATGCATTTAGAAGCTTGGTAGTTGCCGCCAAAGGAAGCAGCAGACCTGAGGGTAAATCAACGTGGTTATGTTAATCCAGTGTTAATGGTATTACTTATGCTGCTCTACTGTCTGCCCTTTGTGACATAAGATCAGCCTCCACCTATTAAAACACTGATATCTGCTTGGCTGGCCACAGCAATATGCTGTAATGTAATGAATCCATATGAAGGGAAATCTGTCGCAGCTTCAGTTGTATGTTGGTGCCACAGATTTCGGTCATATCTGTGTTGCTGCTTTGTGTCGAAAGTAATTATCAATGGATTGCTTATCAGAGGGAGGGAAGAGTGCAATAGCTCCTGAAACAGTTTGAGTCCCAACCCCACACACACACCCACACACACACCCGGACACACGTCTCTCCTGCCGATGGAAAAAGCCCGGGTCCAGTACGAGCCTCCCCTAATGACAAGGGCGTGTGTTGCAGTGTGAAGGGCTGTTATTTTCTGACATGGGAGTAATTTAACACATCACGGCACATTGTGAATTAAAGTAAAGCAACCAATTCTTTTTCTGCTGCGGAACAAGATCCGGAATATGAAATGTGACATTAGACCCAACTGCTGCTAAAATGACCTTTTCCACAAGGACCAACCTCTTTATCGACCTCTGTCTTTGGGCACAGTTATTGTCTTTTGGGTATTGGAACTTTTTTTTGTATTTACCAACCTTCAGACCCTCTGTAGTATCCTTTCTGCCTGCCTTTCTGCCTCGCTGTGATGTGAGGTCACTTCCACCTTCTTCATAAAGAATATAATATAATATATAACATAAAACCTGAATCCTCTCTGCTTCTTTAAAACTGCAGCGATTACCATGAGCAGGGATTGACCCATGATGTTGTTCAATAGCAAATCTATTTCTTTGCATGTTACATCATTTTCTGGACCTGGAAGAATGCCACTTTTCCTCTTTCTTTCTAGCTTACTCACCGTGTGTGGCTGCAGATGATTGGATTTCACCCATGTTGCCTCACATGGCAAAGACTCTCACAAAAGACAGTTCTCTTCCCCTTCACACTCAGGAGAGCCTGCGGGTGAAGGAACAGTGTGTCTTCCTTTAGCCATGTGTGTTAGTGGATGATGGGGGATAAGAGACAGCTGGCAAGTGACTGGGAGGCAGCTAGTGCATCCCTCAGCATGAGTCACATGGAGCCCCATGCCTCACTGGTCCTCAGGAGAGAGGACACCACCACCTGGCACCAAGGAGTAATGTTCCTATCAACTGAAAAAACCTGAACCACCATAGCTGAGAATTATCATTCAGATGCTTGCCTCTGGTGGTCTCAAAACACTATTTTGAAAGAAACAGAAAATATGAATGAAGTTTGATCTAAATGAAAGATTTTTTGATGGAGCCACTGAACCCTGCATTGTATTAGCTTATTAAAACAACACCTCAAAAGATGTGGGGGTTTCAGAGGGAGGAGAGAATGAACAAGTGTGTGTGTACTGGCTACAGGGCTAATATCTTTGTAATTGGTGTTAAGCATCTGCTTGGGCTTTACATATTGATGTGCTGTAGCTGCAGCAGAAGGCGCTCCACCCAGCTCCTGTTCACAGGAGCCATTTCTAAGCAGCAGCTCTGTGCTGTATCTACACCTAAAATATATGGGAGAGGCTTGTTGATCTCACTAAAGCGTGCTTCACTATGCCCACAGGGAGGAGAGAAGGGGCTGAGCCAAGCTGTAATTGATAGATTGATGGTTCACCCTCTGGTGCCTAAGGGAAAACGGCATACAAACTACAACCCTGCTACACACACTTTAAGCCTATACATCCATATATGCACACACAGAAAGATGCTGATACTGGTGGACCTGGACTGGCTATCTTGAGCAAATTCACAACATCACACATTATGTTTTTTAATGGGGTTCCACATAATCAATGTGATTATGTGTGCAAGATCTGATTGATTTGTGCCTGTGCCACCACCGCTGTTTGTTAATGCCAAAGGGGGCAGTGGCCTAGCATGGCATCAATCTGATTATCTGGTGCGGTTGTAATCAGCTAATCACCGACTACCACCATGCACATCACTGTCCACTCTGCCCATCATTAGTTTGAAGGACTCTTTAATGAATGAACAGTATGTTCGGAAAAAATACCGACACAGAACTGGATACTAATTCATAAATAACTAGAGACAAATTACCTTTATGCCACCTCGTTGATTTGTAAATGTAATGTGCTGAATTGTATCCTATACCTTAGAAGCTAAATGTATTAGGCTCTGCTCACATTATGAAAATCAACAGTGAAATGTGAATTGTTGCCTTTGTAAATAACAGTACTAACTGTGTTGACCTGCTCACAACAAGTCAAAGGGTAAATCACTTTAACTCAGCCACAGGCCTCAAAGTGTCATTCTGCCAGGTGACAGAGGCCACCTGACCACGCCACAGGATCACAGGTGAGGCCTGGGCTTCTACCACCATGGTTATAATGCAGACCATGTTTTTGTATTACATTTAGGTTGCTCTGCTCTACTAAGACATGAGCATGATTATACAACACTAACTTAATAAAAATAGTGTAATGATTGCTCCAGAACATATGACAAACAACTCCCTTTATAAGTCTGTTGGCTTTTATCCACTATTAAAGGCTCTTGAC
This sequence comes from Terapon puta, assembly GCA_028564955.1. Classification (NCBI taxonomy): domain Eukaryota; kingdom Metazoa; phylum Chordata; class Actinopteri; order Centrarchiformes; family Terapontidae; genus Terapon; species Terapon puta. Next base: position 27,370,385 of record JAOXYL010000100.1, on the reverse strand, counting down.
ATAAAATTGTAATGATAAGTTTATCATAAATAAAGCCTTAGTTTCCTGGGGGGCCCTGTGGACGACTTTTATGTCCCAATGTCAAAATCAAACCTACGTCGTTGACCACACCTATTCACATCAAATGTTTCTTTATTTTTTAATGGCTCTTGTTATCTTGAAAAGAGAAATGTGCAATGAATCTATATCTGAAGCTTGTGAACAACTTGAAGAAGGGCAAAAATGTTATTTTTTAGCACTGAAGTGACCGGAGACAACACCTCTTTTGTATATTATTTAATAAGAGGGTCAGGTTATATTCTCTGTGTTTGTGAAAAGCATGTGAGTTAAAGGTACATGGCTTCCATCAGATAGCAGTAATACTCATCCATCCTGTGAACATGCTGCTGAACAGCCAGGCTGGGGTCAAACTCTCTCTGAAAGGGTATAAACATTTTCTTCTGCGTTCCAGGCAGGAGCAGATTTGGGCTATTATCCTGCTGGAGAAGGGCATTTAAAACTGCAGTTACAGTATGCAATAGACAGCTCTTATTTCCCTCTTTGTCCACATTTTGCTTCTTCGAGCGGGCCAGCGTGGTAATGAGGCTGCAGGCTGTAACAAAGAGACAGCGAATAGCGTGTGTAATGGGTGTTTCCTCTGCTTCCTGGCTGTCGGAGGTTTGCATTCTGTCTCTCAAAAGTTTAACCCGTTTCTTCTGCTGGTCTAAACGTTGTCATTTTCCCCAGCCTATATTCTCCCTGGTTACTGATATAATAAACACAATCCTTTTGATTCAAATGGAAAAGAGTGTTGATTCATATCTTATTGATATGGCCCAGCAAAGCATAGGATTAGATTTCGAAGATGCATGGTGTAGAATGGATGTTATTATTTGATAATTGCCTCCATTTGAGGATGTCCCAAAACTCAAAGTATTTTACATAAGCTGGTGTAAAGACCAATTTCTTTTTTCTGCTATAAGCAAGCTTCACTGAAGCCTGAGTTACAGGGGTGTATGAGCACACAACTCACCCAACCTCTGCAATCTAAACACAATCTGATCTCACTTTACAGTGAGAGACTGTAAGAGATTTAAAATCTAAATGTAGCCTGACTGTGGGCTATAACATGAACTGGGAATGTCTTCTCTGTCTTCTGTTTCATGCAAAGACTGAATGAATGCCTCAAGCAATAGTGCTGAGGGTGATTTAAAACCCCCATCACTGGGCTTTTGGGATATTTGATCAGCTGTAGCCATGGTTACAGAAGAGAAGTGTTTGAGACAGTTTGAAAGCTCAAGGATGGGGACGGAAAATAAAGTCAAAGAAAGATAATGAGTAATGATGACGAACCTCATTCAATAAGGTGCCAGAAAAAAAAACTATATGAAACTATGTTGAAGTGTAAACAGAGAGTGAGACTGTACTTTTCAAGTGAAGAGTTATTTATGAAGTGAAGAACACTGTTTATTGCTGTAGATGGTTCCTACAGAGGTCAACTCACACCACACAGGCCAACAAAACCTTCATTTTCATTCTGCTATCCACACTGAAGGAATGGATCATCTTTATTTCACATTTTCTCTGAGCTCAGATAAGTGACAGATTAAGTCTTTTGTCATGCCTGCAGCTGTGGATATAAATGTCCCTGTAATGTTTTAACAATCTCAAATGATTTGTTTTCATTTTAGATATTTTAATTAGGTATACTAAAGTTTTGACTTTTGTCAGGATCTGTGTTCTTGGATTGGATTACAGAAAGCCTCTTTTCAACCAGTGGCAACTGATCTACCTGCAAAACATTCTTCCTCCTCCTCCCTCGGTCTCAGTCAGCAGACTCACATTTTTCTTCACAACACTTTGTTCACTCATTGTTTTCTTTTGTTCAGTCCAACTTTGTTTCTTCCTTCATGTTTCTTCCCTGGAGCCAGAGTTGTAACAAAAATGTAATCAATATTGTGTGATGTTATTTATTTATGTTTTCAGTAAAAAAGTGGGCTATTTTAATGGCAAGTGAGACTTAAAGGATTCCTCACCAGATGATATCAGTTATATAATTTTGACGAATTGAAGTAGAAGTAGGCCAGTTCTATAAAAATTACTTTAAAAAAAAAAGAAAATGAAAAATGACTTAACTCTTTAACTGTCTCTATGTCCTGACTGTAGAACAGAGACAGACGATCTGATAAAAATCTGACTCCCCTGGCGCCACCTGAATCCACCACATCTGAATCAAACTAACCAATCAGAACAGAGAATCTGCAGCTTCAGTCACTGCTCCTGCACAGGCTGCACTCCACCATGCATGTGTTAACTCAGAGCGGACATAGTGGAGGATAAACAGCAAATGAGCCATGAAAAACAACAGTTTGCACAACAAAGATGAGGAAACAGAAAAAGATCAAGGAAGAAATGAGTTAAAATTACATTGAGTGATGCTTCTGGGAAGAATGAGGGGACTGGTGTGCACTGTGGAGAGAGGGGAAGGGAGCTGGAAGTTTCTCAGCAGAGTCAAGGTTTTGGTATACGCTACAAAGAAATAGATAAAAGGCAAATGCACAGACACACCATAGTCAGTCAACACCTTTGGATCTCCTTAGTGAATAAGGTGTGATATATTGCTTTATTCATATACATACTATATGTGTGTGTTTGTGTGTGTGTGTGTGTGTGTGTGTGCATGCACGCACATTTTAACTTAACCTGATGTTGAGCCGAAGTGTCACTACTCACTGATGAGTTCAGACAAAAAGGTCTCGCTGGCAGTTTTACAGATGTTCAATACAAATTAAAACTGAGAAGGAAAGCAATCAGTTCTGCTCTGCTGCTGTACTGTGGCTTCATGCTCCTTATCTGCTGTCTTCTTCCTTTCCCAACACCAGGGCTCTCATTTGCTGTGCTCTTACCCACTGAATTCAGGGAATGTCGTGACAGAGCGGGAGTCATTTGCACAGCAAGGGAATAAAGCAGATCCATTCATTGCTAAAACCAAAAATTGGATTGCTATGCCACTCTAATTCTATAACAACATGTGTAATCCTGTCTTATGAAAGAGGGAAGAAATGTCAGCATTAAGATGTTGTCATGCACTGCTTTAATAAACAGAAAGGCAGGCTTTAAACATGCCCGGATTTGACATCTTCTGCTTAAAAGAAAAGACACACTTTAAGTTCCGTTAACCACCTCCTGACATGTGAGCTTTGTGTGAGCTCGAGTGCTGCAGACTTGGTTCAGCAGACTTGGTTCAGCAGACTTGGTTCAGCAGCGTTAAATGTGAAACATCCAGCAGGAGGAGGCATGGCTGTGAGGCTGTGTGTGTGTGTGTGTGTGTGTGCATATGTACAGTATGCATTTGCGTAAAGGCAGTACAGTCACAAGCTGCTCCTTAAGACTTGGAGTCATTCTTGTCTGAGAGCATGTTCTTGTGCAATAGCCAAAAATCATCTCTGTCAAAGGGATGAAAATCAATGTAGCATAACTAGAGATATTATCAACTCAACTTGTATGCTATGCTACGCTAGTGTCAGCTAATACAGCCTGAAGCTACTAGGCTCAGGAGGACGTGGAGCAGCTTACAAAGGTCTGGGAAGCTCACTTCTTTCTCTACAAACCCGGAGATTTTTTTCTGTTTCGGTCTTGTCAACTTCAGCCTCAATATATATTGACTCAAGTGACATCAGTTGAGGCAATGTATTACACTCCACACAGCCCCCCTGAAGCCACAGAATGAGTTGTGAATATTATCTTCTTTAGTCAGGGGTCTGCTTCGCAATGCATGCATCCTATCTTGCACAAATTACAGCTGTTACATCTGTGAATAGCTTTAGATAGTCATGCTAAACATTAAATGTATTTTCAGACAAGCTGCAGGGCTCAGCTCCATCATAGGTTAAACCACATTAACATTCCTAATAGGGGATGGTTCACAACAGTGACAGCATCCTCACAAAAGTCTGTTTGTTTTGATTGTAACTATGACCACAAATCTATTCCATAACTTTAAACACGACATTAACTGAATTTAGGAAACTTAACCAAACCAGATTACAGATTAGAAAATGCTAATATGCTAAAATATGGGATTGTTTTGTTAACACATTATTAGCCATCTATGGGAGGACTCCTTAATCCTTTTCCATCCATCGGCTGACTACCGGTATCCATTGTATGGATCATTTTTGTAAAGGTAAATGGTGACTATATGTGGAATGCACTGACTGACCATATGTCTTAGATTAGCTACTTTGCATGATTTTTTTGAGCTACAGTAATATTCAACAGAAAGATGCATTAGTTACCCACAGATAAAAAAAAACAGTTTATTGTCTTGTTTAGCAGTGCATAGAAATAATAACAACTCTAAGCAGATAAATAAATGAGTGTGTTTCTTGTTTGAGTAGAGCAGCATTTTGTTCATTCTGAGCAGAGCTCCATAGTAACGCTCTGAGAGGAAAACATTTTTAAGTTGTGAATTCATTAGCCTACTTTCAATTCACTTGTTTTGATACACAAGTTCATACATTGTGATCTCTTTATTTCATTAAATATTCAGACCACATGGAATGAAGCTCAAGTTGTCTATGGATTCTGTATTTGGAAGACAGATTTAAGATACTCTACTTTCTTCTCTCCTCTTTATTTTTTCATACAAAGAAATGCTGTTCATATCTCAAATCTCAGTGTCTTGCAGCTGCACGGTATTATTTGAAACTGTTTCACACAGAAGTGAACAAAAGTATCTCAAGGAAAGTGAATTAAACAGAACTGGACTGGGTCATGAGGTGAGAAGTGAAACATCTTCAGACTTCTTCAGACATTTAACCAAGTCCACTTGTGTTTGATTCAGTTTCCTCGAGACAACTATGACCTGGATGAATGATAATATTCCCAGGCTTAGCAAAAGTAGGCTTCTCATTACTAGCAAACGGCATGGACTTTGGATTTTGGATGCGAAATCTCTGTGACTACTTGCTAACTGACTTTCTAATGCTTCCAGATGATTCTTGTAGAAGAAGAATCTTGTCAGATGAGCCAAACCTGTAATGAGAAGATGAGGTTAGAGATCACTCATGTATCCCAAGCTTTTCCTGAACTTTGCTATTTTCCTTTATTTTCCCATTTATTTCCATAACAAGTAAACTGCCTATCATATAATATGATAAAGAACAAAACATAGCATGTTAGATCATTGCTGGACAACACTTTTTCATCACAATCAACGAAAAAAAAGGGAATATCCATCACGTGGGTAAACTGGCTTCTTCTCTGGGTATTCTTCTAGTCACTGGACGATAAGATGGATGAACTGGAGCACAGGATGATTTTTCAATGAGATGCTCAGAACTGTAACATTATAGTTTGCTCAACTCTGCAATCCTAGACTCAGAAATGAAATGTAGGAAGAGCAGTGGGAGGTGTCGGCTTCACGATCAACACGATGTCGTCAGATGGTCGGACGTGCTCAGATGGAGATCATTTCTTCAGGCTGTTCCTCATGCATGCTTCATGCTGTCTGTATTACTTCCTGAGGGAGTTTATCTGCCGTTCTCACAGTGGTGCATGTTCTACCACATGCCAAGCACCAGCCAAGCCTTGGACAAGTGTCAGTAATTACTGGGGGGACCGGAGCCTTAAGGCCAGAGGATGCTTTGATTGTGGCTGGGGATTTTAACAATGCTAACCTGAGGAAAGTTGTGCCAAGATACCAACACATCAGCCATTTTAACACTTTCTGGGAGGGTTCCATGAGCCACACTCACCCTACCTTTGGCAAATGAGATTAGGCTGAGTCCTTATTACAGTAACTCTGGGTTCAATTCCAACCTCAGGCTTTTTGCTGTTTAGGGTGAAATGTGAGGCTCAGTCTTCTGAGATAAAACTGACCGGTCAGTTTCCTCAGCTAATTTAGGGGTGGAGGTGGTTTCAAGATGGTTTGCAGTCTATTCTGTAAAGAGATAAATTAAATACAAATAAATAAATTCACACAGAATTTGACATTCATGTAGTTAATAAAACATTCAGTTCCTAAAAAAAGAAGAGAGAAAATGGATAGCATGAGGGTGTGGAGATACATTTCATAATTACTTCAATCCAATATTAAACTTAAATGCTCTTATGTAGTTTCTATTTTTCATTTTACTCTTATTTTAGTTTATGTGCGTATCTTCATTAGTTTTGTTTTTCTGCTGCTGCAACAACCAAATATCCTCACTGGAGATCAGTCTTATTTTTTATTCCTATACTTTAGCTTTTGGACTGTTTTATGTATTACAGAGAAGAGCTTGGCAGATCTACTATTACAATACAGTATTATTAAAAAGAAAAAAAAAAAAGCTCAAAGAGGTCATATCTGGGCATTCCAGCGTTAGTGGCTTACATTAGATTAACACAGTTTAAGTCCTTACTTAATATTTACACTTTTACTCGTGTGTTTTTGGTTTTGAAAAGGTGAAAACCACTCTCTGCACCTTTTGTAAAGGAGAGTATTGCTCTTTCTATGGCTCCACACAAGCCTTTCACAGGAGGACACGGAGGGGACAGAGTACATTGCAGGTCCAAGGCCAGATTGATAGTTTGACTGGGTTACTGGGTGAGTAATGATGCATTCCATCTCTCACCGAGACAGGATGAGTGCCAGAGGGTGGGGGTCAAGACCAAATTGGATTAGATCCTTTCAAGATCAAGTTGTTCTTGCTGTTTACCTTGGTAATTGTTCAACTGTGATTCAATTTGAAGCCCACAATGTGGCTTCAAACACATTTGTTGTCTTCTCTTGTCACACCAGTAAAGGATATCTCTTCCCTCCATCCCCATCTTCCATTGTGAACATTATCCCTCCAAATCTGAATAGCGAACATGTCTGTTTTTATTTTGCAAAATCTTAAATAAACTGTTCTCATTGGTTTACAGCCCCAGTGAGATTAAGCACCTCACATAATTACAAGCATATAGAGATATTAGCAAATCAATAGAAAACCTTTCTCAGTAAGGTGTTAGCCCACCACGTGCTTCCAGAACAACTTCATCGTCATTAATTCTCCAAGTGTGTGAACTCTCCTGGAGGGTGGACCCAAACCATGCCAAAATGTATCTCCGCTATATGGAGGCATCTGCAGTTGTGATACAGTATTTTCCCCTTCACTTATTTTTTCTTTCCCTTTAATTTGTGGCTCATCTGTGTGCATCATCTTGAATCTGCCACTGATTCAATAACTTAGTAGTAAATATAAAATATATAACTAAAGATGATATACAAAAGTATAAGAAAATACTGTTGTTTGTTATATATTGTTTACATGATAAACTAGTGCATTTATGTGGTCTTTTTGTCTGGGGGGTGAAGCTGTCGGCTCAGGTGCTGCAGTACTGTCAGCCACGTGGCAGCCAGCAGGACAGTGTAGGATTCAGAAGAAAAGATTAAGATTTGCCTCACAGACTCGCAGCCTTCATTGTTTTGACCCAAGCTTTTACACCACTGTTTGCTCACATGCTGCAACAGCTCCCTGTCACACTCTGCCTGCAGTGAAATTGGAGACAATTAACTGTAATGATAATGACCACCATTCGTATTTGCTTTTTTGATTAGTATAATTTTAATCATTATTACATTGTTGTCTGGCTATGACATTCATGGCATGTGGCGATAGTATATACATAGCAAGGGCAATGACATGCCATATGCTTCTATGAGGGCCTGAAAAAACTAAATGTTTCATTCTGTGCTTTTCACGTAGATTTTATACTACTTTCTAAATTCTCACATTTAGATTTTTACACCACACTGTAACAGTTATATTGGTATGTCTTCATTTAGAACTGTTCAGTACTGCACCTTTGGTTTTGTGAGTTGATTTGGTTTGATATGCCCTGTAAAACAAATAATTACTGTTGAACTCCCAACACACTCCTGGAAAGTTTAGTCTGTGATACAGTTTGTTTGCTTAGCCATGCTTGTCAGGTGAGCCTCGATGTATAGAAAATGGAATAAGTGCTGACAGAAATGTCATCCTCCCGCTTTCTTCTGCTTTTTCTGTTTACTGGATTACTCTCAAATGACACAAACCAAGTCTTCAACCCCTTCCATTACATTCTTACATACATATATTTCAGTTTTTATATAAATGACTTCTCACACAAGGATAGTCATTCTCACATGTGGATAAACTTTACTGACATTATACTGACATGACTTAGCTTGTATGTCTCTTTGTTTACACTGAAAAACCATCCCAAGCATTAAGCCTGTGAAGATTCTCATTCATCCAGGTCATGGTTATCTGGGACTAGTCCCAGCCTAGTCAAGCGAGCAGGAACTGATGAAGCCTCTTGGATGAGAGGTGAAACGTCTTCAAAGACAAATAACCAAGTCCAGTTGCGTTCGTTTGAGTTTCCTTGAGACATCCTAAGCATTAAAAAGTCAGTAATGGTACAATCTACAATGGAACATGTGTATTTACCTTGTTTAGAAGGTGAATAGATATGCCTGCTGTGCTGTAGACACAACCAGGTATAATAAATGCTTTTCACACATTATACTGGCATATTAGTCCTGTGGGTTTTGATTGCAGGTATCTCAGATTAATGTAATTATTGAGCTCACACCTACAACTGTTCCTGTTCATTTGATCCTTCACGCTTCATAGATGTTTTACTTTAATCTGCTTTCAAGCGTATATTTCGGCACACATTTTGAAGGGCGTCTCAAACAGGAATTTACATCATGTTATATAATTAGCAGCTTGGTAATTAACGGCCAACCATTTTGATTTCACCATTTTTACGTGACAAGCCAAACACCACACCCTTTTATCTGATGCAGTGTGGAAAAAGAAACCTCCCTGCTGTTTACACCCTGTTCCCAGACTGACTCACTCACACTTTTTTTTTTATTTTAAGTTTCTGTTCTGCCCGAAACTCATCCATCCAAAGACCATGTTACAGTGCAGTGACCCAACAACAAAGCTGCACGTTTAAATTGTCCATTTTTCCACAGAGAACCACTGATTGTCAATTAATTTGCCTCTGAAGGGAGAGTTAACGCCTGTCCCATCAGTCTCACACACAGTCGGGAGCCTCCAATCAAACAGCCAGCCTGTGGGTCATGCAGCAGTCTGAACACATGCTATGGATGAAACAGAAATGACAAAAAATAACAACCATGTTTTAGATCTGTCTGGTAAGACTGGAGGTGGATACAGCAGTTTAGCTCTATATTGTAGACAGTGTTGTTTTTATATGGAAGCCAGGTTCCACTCACTTATCAAAATAATGTTATCACAGAAATAGTACGTTTGTATCTTGGAGTTATGATGTTGTATCTTCAGTATCTATCAAAATAATAGTCAGGATTTTTCCTCACATGATCAAGAACCAACACTCTTTAATAATCTGTATTTTGACACAGTAAGTCATTAACTCATAATAGTATCCTGTTATGATAACTTACAGCATCTTTCTTGTTATATTGGTGGAAATGGGTCCAGAGGTCCAGTGGTACATATGGGACAGGCGTCATTAGATGAAAACACACTGCCCTCTGTTGGCCCAAACACTTTGGCTCTGGAATGTGACCACACACAAACACATCCCCACACACACTCAGCAGGACACACAAAAGATTCACAATTAGATCTTATCTATAGTAGTCTTAAAATGATTTAGTTTACTCAAAGGAAATGGTTAAATGAATCATATTCAAGGTAGAAGAGAAACATTTGCTTGCTCAGTCACCTGTTTGTGGATAAAATGCTCACTGTATGTATATGGATCAGACTGCCAGTGAGGTGGACTTTACATGAAAGTGACATGTAGTTCTTGCTCCAGGGGTTTTGTTGAGGGTCTGCTGCAGATGTGATGCAGGACAGCCGGAGGAGGGAGACAGTGACCACACAGATGGGAGTGGCTTTGAGACTTTCTTTCTAATCACTCACACACAGTCCATTACTGCTGCTGCTGCATAAAAGTGATTAGCAAAGCAATAAGACAATCTGCAAATAGCTTTTGTCACACAGAGCCATGCTCAGTGAGCTTCATATCATGTACTGTATGAACAATCTTCTTTCCTGTTGTGCTTCTAGTGTTTTCCTGACTGCAAGAAGCGTGGTGGAGATTTTGGAGTGATGACTGAGTGTGTTGTTTTTTGTGAGTCTCATCTGGAATCTGGGATTAGTAGCACAATATTTCTGTTGCACCCAATATAGATATCTCTTTTTATTTACTCTGAGTGGAAACAGACCTGACTTACATTACCCCAGCAGACATGTCCAGCAGTTCTCATCATAAACCCGTCTCCTCCCTGTAAGCCTGTTACATAATGAGCCATGAGGCTCATTCTGCCCAAGGATTAAAAGCAGTGAAGAAATCTCTCAGCAAAGAGACAGAGGAACGTCTCTCACTTCCACACTGTGTTACCTTGTAATGTTGTTTCTCCACTGCATCAAAATTTGCAACATTTCACAGCCCAAATATTTGCTCATCATAGCCATGTTCATGGGTTTGCTGCATCAAACTATTTTTTCCTCACAGTGTCTTCCTGTTTTCTTGCTTGACTTCTGACCAGGCCAAAATGATGATGTCCTGCAGCAATGTCAACCAGCTGCTCATTTTTGTCTGTGGCAGACAGCCGTAGGCACTTAATGTACACACCCGGACAAAGTGGCTAAAGCTAGTTCAGTCCTCCAGAGACCAGATGAATCAGATCAAATATGTGTCTCTTAGTATCACTCCAGTCTGTATATCTCAAAAGATGCGTGCTGTTTGTACCTTAAAAGCAAGATGGTGGCCTTTAGGGGTTTTACTCTTCCCCTGCTGTCAAGGAAGGGGTTTAGCATATCTAATGTACACCATGCAGTGAGATCAGTGACTGATCCAGCACTGTTAATCAAACTGTCTATCTCATCTCCTGTGCATTTTCTCCCTTACTTTGAGCAACATCTCGCTCCTGCATCAGTCACATTGACTTGGACTAGATGGAGCAGTAAGGGGGAGAGACTTGTAGACCTGCAGCCATGCCAGTCGTCCCTCCAGTTTTTGTTAAGTAGAGTGGGACTGGATGTCAGTAAGTCTCTGGAGAGGGGAAGAAGAGGCTTTTTCACCCATCGCCATTGTCATGACAACTGCTGTAAAGGCTGCGTCTGTGATTGATGTCTCAGCGCTTCTTCCTGCCTCGCCTCTTGTCATGTCACAGAGGTTCTGCCGTTTCTGCACAGTGTGTATTCCTGCGAGGAATGTTCAACCAAGTATGATACATGTAAAGCATATTCGTTATCTGCAGAGTGATGGTGCAGCTATTTTTTTGTCGTTAAGCAATTTGCCCGCCCCTTCCCTGTTTCCTGCCTCCTTTTGTATCACACAATAGCATGATTGGCTACACGCTCCCCTCCCTCTCGCTGATTAGGGCATACATCTTCCAGGGGGCTACACAACTTTCACGTGTTGCAGTTAAATGGAATTCATGGCTGAAATACAGTCAGTGCCTCCGTGCTTAAATGCTTTGAGTAATTTCACTGCAAAATTGAATGAGCAGACAACATTGGCAGTGGTCATGGGTCGGAAGCCAGTGAGGGATAACGTGAACCAGGTAATCAGCAGCTCTCAACCCGGCTGTTGTGATCCTTCAACGGCCTCTAAGACAATTAAAAGAATGACAAAGAAACAAGACTAAGGCCCAGCAGCCACGCCAGCAGCTCCTGGAGGCTATATTAAGGGACAGTGGAGCTATGAGCTAAATACTAATGTCAGCACGCTAATGCTGAGGTTTAGCACTGAATACAAAGAAGAGTTGCAGCTGATGGAAAGTTAAATTCTGCAGGTGTTTGGTCATAAATTTGAGTTTGTTGGACAAACTAAAATTTTGGACCAATTAGAGCACTAGATGGAAAGTCAGGGGATGACCAAAATGGTTCCATTTAGTCCTGATGTTACCATGAATTACTGTATCAAATTCCAAGTCAGTCCATCTGTCACTTACCAAGACATTTCACTGCAAACCACACCCCCCACAGTGGTGCTACAGCGAGGTGTGAGATGTGAGGGAATCAGCAGATTCAGCACAGCACCTCTTCCTGGGGTCTCCTCCATTTAGCAACATGATTATTTAATTCATCCTTTCTACCCCTCAGTGAAGCCCTTTTCTTGAAAGATGCTGGATATTTTCATCTATTTAGTCAGCTGAAAATGATCTAAATGAAAGAAGACAAAGCCACTCTTCTGCTCAGAAGTCATGTTCAGAGTCATGCCATAACCTGCAATGAAGGCTTCATTTTAAAGGCTCACAGGCCAAAAAGGTCCTATACCTCATGCCATTCTGATGAAGCTTGAGATAGCTCATGGATTTCCCCAGGCCAACAGTAGAGTAGTAATCTTCATACCCTTGTATATATAAAAACATAGCAGCTTAATGCCGCATTTGCTTTATGTAGTTTCTACTCACGGAAACTCTATTATCACGTTTGGCAGAATAGCTCATATGCAGCAGTATTAAATGTGATTAAGGCCCTTTTCCTGCCCAGTCATTTGCACAGGGGTTCATTAGCTGCAGAGGACTCATCGGCTCTGGATGAGAAGTGTAGAAAGGATCATTCATGCCTTTCCCTCTGTGGACCTGCCCTCAATGCAACCAGTGGTTTCCATAGAGACCACCCGACCAATTCTCTCTCCTCTTCTCGGTACAGTAGTAGTGAGCTGCTGCATGCTATGTTACATAGATCCCTTTACAGCAGGATTATCCTTGCTTTGTCAACATGCTTTCTGTGCACATACGGGTACACGAGAGCAGACGCACAGCTGATGGTGTCAGCATGGCACGCACAAGATGAACAAGAGATTCCTTTGAAATGTTACCTGTTGTTGATCTGTATAGTTGCAGTTACAGAGTATGATGCAAAATTATGATTGTGTGATTATGTACCTTTTTATATAATGACAGTTAAATAATTAAATTGTATTGTAAAACTGTGTTTCTTGTAGGGTTAGACTGATGAGAAATCGGTACAGTGAAATCAATACCAATACATCCACTAAAGCTCAAATGTCACTCATTTTAAAGCAGCCAAAAGAATATGCAGTGGACAGTGTGTGTTTTTTCATTCCCTGATCATCACAGTCGTGCCTCCGAGCACTAAAGATATTAAATCTATATACATGAATATAGATTAAGCAGGTTAATGGCAGTGGAGAGTGTGTGCCCTGGCTGCCACTAATGAGATGTATGTTGTGCTGGTTACATCACCAGCCTGCTGTATGTGAGCCATCATCCCCACTGTGACCAAGCTTGAATGAGCAGCACACCAAGTCAGGGTGTGAGTGTGTGTGTGTGTGTGTGTGTGTGTGTGTGTGTCTGTGTGTGTCTGTGAGTGCGAGTGGGTGGGTGGGTGACTGAGGGCTTAACTGCAGGCTATTCAGCGTGTGCCTCCGTTTTCTGCTTTCTGCTCCCCCAGCCCAGACACAGAGGCTTCCAGCTCTGCCATGACTTACAGACACCGTCATTACTTGTGAGTACTTGTGTAATGTTGCATGATGGGGGATTTTGAGGGATGAGGTGGTAGTTCTATGTAAATCTAAGCATTGGGACTTAGGAGTTAGCAAAAACTTGCTGTGAGAGTGGAAAATGCTTACTTGGTATTGGAAACACTTTTCCTGCTGCAGTGTGGGGAATCAAATATTTATTTATGTATAGTTTTTTTTTTGTTATCTCTTTAAAGAGTGAGGGGATTTTAAAAACAGGAAATAATAAAACATATATAGGGACAGACAGGGTGCTGCTCTGTCCATGCACGTGTATTTTTGTGTATCTGCCCAGACAAACAAGATGCTACCATAGGCTAAAAGACCATCCACAGGGACGTCTGTGCTGCAAGAATAGAAGTAAAGGTGGATGGTAGCTCTCATGATGTCACACTGGCTGATCTATTTTTAGAAAGGGGTCTCAGGGACCCACACCCACCTCCTAGAGTGATGTGTTATTATTATTCAAAGCCTCTCAGCGTGCCCTCTTCTCTCAGCCTCTGAATTCTCGTACCTTTCGGATACTTGGACCACTAGTTGCATACAGAAACACACAAAACACAATAAAATTGTGTGCATTTGTCTGTTTTACAGAAAATCTGCAGAATTTCTCTCTGACAGATTTCCTGCAGTATAACAGGCCATAAACATTTTGCTGCAGACATACGGGATTAATGACTTCTGCTTCGCTTGCTATGCTAATATTTATGAAGGTGATCAATATTAATGAGGAAAAAAAAAAGAATTATTCATGTATTCAAGACAGGCTCTCTACGAAGCACACTAGAACATTTATAATATGATTTCAGGCAGCAGGCTTATGTATGTTAACATGTATATCCCTTAGAATTGCCATGTCAGCTGACTAAAATGTGCTGCGTCAGTCTCAACACCAGGCAGAAGGTCTTTTTTTTCTTTTTTTAAGCATGTATTCCTCATGTTAATCCCACTTCCTGTCTGTCTACAAAGCTCATGTATTAGCACCATGATGGTCATTAGGCTCCTTATTTATCTGATATCCGGGGAGTCACATAAAAGTCATATTTTCTGCTTCACTGCTGCTGGGTTGCATAAGAAAGAAGGATCTTCCATCTGTTCCACCCAGGGCTCGCCTGCTCTGTGCAGTGTTTTCATCATATTACCGAGCGGCCCCTCCCCTCCCCGGTCTGGGCACAGCCGCACAGATGAAGCTTGTTCAGAGCCAGGGATCTACCACGATAGCTGATCATGTGATCCAGCCAAGCTCAAGGTCACTGATGGGTCTGTGTCACAATGCTGAGTTTCACCTTACAGAATAAAATAAGTGAAATCACGATGGGCTTTAAAGTCGTAAATTCAGTTTACGCAGTGTGACTATGAACAAAAGTTGTAGCAAACTATCAAAGTCATTAAAGTAAAAAAAAAATGCTGAGTTAATTTTACTCTTGGTTGATAAAAAATGTATTTCCACTTTTGGAGTGAATCCATGCATTCAGACAAAAAAGGGACAACTGAGAGAAGGAGGTAAAGAAAGACCTGAAGAAATGACATTAGCATTAATAATTTATTTGCTTACCCTGAAGATGACTATGAAAATTAATTGACAAAATAACTATGTAATTGATATGTAAGTGAAAATATTATTTTCCACCTCTTTCCTATTAAAGATCGGTGGAGGAAATGTAGAACTGAGTACTTAGAGTGAGACTATGTAACTATGTAATGCCAGAACCGACACAAGCCCCGGTGCTTCAGCCTGTGTGCTGTAGACAGATCTGTGGGTATTTAGTATGCAGCAGCAGCATTGCTGTTGTTGTTTGCTACAGTGATATAAGAGCTCTGCAGCACATTGGGGGCACGGCTGGTTTTAGCGAGCTGTAGTAATTACAGATGGAAATAGTCAGATGGTACATAAAAGTAGAGACATTCCAGTTTGCTGAGAGTAACCTCATATAGGTGTTGTCATTGTGTGTATGAAGATGCCACAAATAGATCAGGTTTTTATTCACCCTTCTGCTACCACTGTTTTTGTTGAATGGATCTGATTGTTGAGTCTCTTTCATCGCAGCGCTGAAGAGCTCAGCTGAGGGAATCACAGATCAAAGCTGCCTCCCTTGCCCCATAAATCTGCATGGGATCAAATTAAGACAGCTGGTAGTGTCATGATAGATACAGGAGCTGTACCTGTGCAGCACACATCACCATGATTACAGTCATCCAGCCTCTGTTGGCTCTGCAGTCAGATTGGAGCTGTCACATAATTGGTTGTACACATGATGTGATGTGTGCTGCTGTTTATTAAAGTTCACTGTCACAGGCCAGCTACAGTCGCTATGCTGAGGTATCATTCTTCTGGAATATAGATGATGGAAAATATGCATTCCTGATGCTGGATCTCATGCTTCCATTATTTATAATGGAAGTCGATTAATTCAGTCAACTGATATTTCAAGGATTCAAGGTTTCAAGGATTCAAGGTTTCTTTATTGTCATTTCACACACATGTTAAACATGGGTTAGAAACGAAATTAGTTACCCTG
>JAOXYL010000100.1:27327969-27341522 GCA_028564955.1 Terapon puta | reverse complement strand
ATAGATAGATAGATAGATAGATAGATAGATAGATGTATAGATAGATGTATAGATAGATGTATATATATATTATATATATATTATATATATATACGTATATAGATAGACACGTGAGATGATCTGACTACTTCTTCCAGAGTTTTAGGGAAACATGCAAACCAGCGATGCCTGCTGAGTAAACTGGCTATGAGAGAGACAGACCATTGACACATCACTTACAACATTAACAACACCAATAAAACTGATCATTTTTCACATTTATAGTCATTTTTAATTGTTTCCTTTCCTGAACGTGCTCGGCCCACTATAGCACTATAGCCACTACTTTGCTCTGCATGACCCTTCTTAACCTGCATCTACAGTTTACACAGTCGACATATATCCATCTCAGTGTAGCATCCTCAGCTGCAGTGCAGCGATGGTGATCTTGTACAGTAACACAGAAAATAGACTGCGGATGAAAAATCCTTTCCTGAGATTATAGCAGAGGATTTTCAGGCTACACAGCTGTTCACATCTAACACTTCCCACAGCCTGCCTCACCCAAGTTAACTCAACTTTTATTCTAACATTCCACTCTGCTGACTCAGCGACTTTAATCCTCTGCCTGTGATGTTTTATTGTCTTCCGCTATGTTTTGAAATGGTTGATAAGTGATGCATCAAAAACAGCCTAACATATCCAAAAGCCATAGATGATGGTTTAGGGAGATTCGGTGGCAGCAGTCAGTGATGGACTGTTAAGGAAGGGGCTTCAGTCCACTGATGGAATGAGAACATGTGCGAGCGTTACACACTGAAGGAAGGAGGCTCCCTGTCTGCTCCACTTTGCAGCTGGCCTTACTTGGTAATGCTGGATAAGCTACTGCTCTCCTCTTCTCAGACAAGAACTGCTAGCTGTGTCTACCTCTCCAAAGGCTCGGTAAAAGAAGGGAAAACGGGAAGCGGAAAGGAGCAGTGACTTCAGTAACCCCACCTCTGGGAGAAAGAATTAGTCATCTCTCTTCTGGAGCAAGAAGCGACTATACGTGTGTTGTGGTCAGTTGAAGGGAGAGGGAAGGAGTGGCCTGGGTGGATGCTGGTTGGAGGACTGCTGTTCCCCTCTCATGCAGAGTGTTTTCAGACAAGTTGTCTAAAGACTTTTTTTCTTTTTTTTTTTTACATCTCGTCCATTCTTCAGAGAATGTTTCCAATCCAAATCTCAAATTTTCAGTAATATGTGGAATATAATGTGGAAGTACTGCATTTCAGTGCGGACAATAAGGTAGGGAAATCCTGACAGAGCTCCAATGCATGATGTCGCACTACCGGGAAAACCATCAGGCTTATGCTCCTCCATGTGCCGGGAAAAAACTCACTCTGTTTTTAAGACATCTGGACACCTGTGCTCGATCTGGGGCTGGGACACAGCACTTACAGAGCACTAAACTTACTCGTGTACTAAAATGAGTTCAACTTAAACATAAGGCTTTGTGGTTTGCTTTGCTTTTTTAATTGACTGCTAAAAACATTTTGTTGATGTTTAACTTAAATGTGCTGAAAAGTTTTTACTGATCTTTTAAAGTTGTGATATAGGCTGTCATCTTATGGATCAAGATCAAACATGAAAAAGTGTTTCGATCTGTTTTGATTGCTTCTTTGATTGTTTCCTAGAAAAGTTAAATAGCTGTGATTTGCATTAATGAAGCAAAAGTATTAAAACATAAGCATAAATTGTTAAAGCACTCCTATGTTTTCTTCTGCAATGAATTGACTGTTTTTGATTAATGACTAATGCAGTAGTTTATATGTGGACATCATAAGTGGATTCTTATACAAATGAGAGATTCAAGCTACAGTAGATGAGGGAAGTGATTTAGAGTACTTGTTACTCGCCCTAGTTTTTATTTCCATGTGGTGTTCAGAAACGGTTGTATCTGTTATTGAGAACAGCATACAGAAACGGGCCGTGAGAGATGTTGTAGGGGGCGGTGATTTCACCGCAGCAAGGCTAAAATTAGTGGTCATTGTGGCCTGAACAGCCTGAGTCAGCAGTAGCCAATCACCATTCATAAACTCCTGTGGTCTGTAATTCCAGTCTCCGTGGGTCAGCCAGCCGCTGCCAGGAGTTCATGCTTTTTTATCAAATGACTGGTCCATGTCTGGAACAGCAGGCACAAACCGTCTCGTGTAACTTGGCCATCAGACATTTTCCATCTCCGCTGATTTCTCATGAGTGCTATGGTTACGAGGTTTTTCCTCTTGGATTGAAGTCTTCTGGCTGCTCTGCTGAAAATGACTCACACGTGTTCACAGGACCTAAGAGCTGAAGTCAAATGTGTGGTGATTTTAAAGAGTTAACTAGTTCATGTTGTGGTGTCACTGTATGAACGTGACAATGAGTGCAGGGCTGAGAAGCTGCACTGACTGATTTCAATGAATTTTGGAGCAGCATTTTTTATTATCTTATCAAGATGTTACAGCAGCAGAGAAACACTTGTTCATTCATTTTGTCTACCTGACCAACGTAGGTCCAATATTTTCTCCCGTTTCAGATCTATGTTGGTCTTCACCACCTCCACCTCTCTGTATCCGACACGTTCTCCACTGTCCTCTGACTGATCCCTAACTTGGTGCCGTACATGTCGCTTGTGCTGCTTTTATTTTATGTACAGCTTATTAGCTAGAAACAGCTTTGTCCCGCTGTGGCCAGAAACAACAGTGATGACAGTGATGGTTTTTTGGCTGAAAAACAAATCCAAGGAGCAGAAAGAGGCATTCCTTTGAGGTGATTCATTCAAACCATCCTCAAAAACGTGCCCTCAAGCCCAACGAATGGCTGTGAATTGTGTTAAAGTTGGCTCATCTCTGCTTGGGAGCAGGTATTGTTTTTCAAAATATATTTATTTATGTGCCTTAAAAATCATTTCACACAGCCTAACCAAAGATATTGTGTTCTGTCGGACCCCATCACACACAGGGAGCTGCAGAACGCAGAGCTGCTGCCTGTGTGCTTTACACACCTGAGGCCCTCCACGGAGCTGTTGACACTGACAAACTGACCCTTTGATCGAGCTCCTCTCTGAGTGAGAGAAGCCGGCGGTGTCGTCTGCCTGCAGTACATTCCTAAAGTCTGGAGTCATACCTCTGTAACTCTCCTCTTCCCCTCTGACCCCCCCACTACCCTGTTTTTCTCCTCCCAGCTAATGCTCCACTACATACCAACCCCATCTGTGTGTGCACTTGTGTGTGTGCATTTTTTCCTACTATTGGCGATCTGAAGGGAGTTTTGAACGTGCCGTGCTGGAGCTGTTTTGTAACACAATCATTTTAAAGAGCCTGGCTCTACAGCAGAGGCTGACCCACGCTCTGTTTGAACTCTGAGCAGGATGTGTTTCACAGGCCATGTGCACGCGGGCCCTTTAAAAAGCTTGGCTCATGTAACAGCAGCAGCCAGGCAACTTGATCTGACCATTTCTCCTGTAAGCTGAAGGAACCCAGGGCATTATTTATTTAACTCGGTGACTCGACCGGAGGTGAAGCTGACGGCTGGAGGTGCCGACGTGTCTGTTTGTCTGCACCCTGCGCTCTCGCACCGCTCCCGAGACACTGTCTCTGCTCAAGTCCACGACAAATCATCTGGTGTCTCCACTCAACTATTCCAGCCCCACACTGCTTCTTGGCAAGCGAGCAAATGCAGCAGATCAGAGCTGGCAGCCTGTCTACCAGCAGATGTCTGCTGCGTCACAGTCAGATCTACTCCGGGATACCTTCTATTTTGTGAAGCGGGGCTGACCCGGCCCTCCAACAAGGCTGCACTTTAAAGGTAAAGTCATCTCTTCTCTCTGCTCCGGCAGTGAGTGGAATTAGAGGACCCGTGCACCTTGTGCAAACAGGACAGTCACTGAGCTGTCGACACTGACCACACACCTCCCAATGCACTGTGGGTAAAGCACAACGCAGAGCTGGAGACTGGTGAGTGTAGGTTTGATTCTCTGGTGCAGGTTCTGCGAGGACAGACAGGTATTATTAGACCCTCACTGGTTCATGCTCTGAAGTCTTGTGATGTACTTTTTATTCTGGCTGAGAAAACGACATGTTGTGTTCTCTCGTGCTCTGCGATGGGACATCTGTGAATGAACCTGGCATCTGTGTAGAATCGATTACAAGGTCACTTTATTTTAGCTGTCATTCCTGAGCAATTTCACAGTTTTGGTCTTTAGTATGTGAGGAATTCTTCAGATCTTGTCTTGTTATGTGAAGGCTCATTTGCAGTAAGTCGAGAAACTGGAGGTTTCTATGAGAAGTCCCGTCTGCTGGCTGAGATTCTTTGCACTGTCTGTCACTCTATGAATCTCTCTTACTTCTGGATGATACTGGAGGCTTGTCACAATGTAAGGCTGTGATCTTGCTTGTTCTTTAGGTTACATTAATGTTCACCTCAGTCTTTGGCTCTGCCTACTGTATATAATCAGAATCAGAATACTTTATTTATCACATGGGGAAATTAGGTAACAAAGGTACATCAAATCAAAACACATCACAGTGAAACATGCACTATATACAGTATATGGTAGTGCAAATGGGCAGGTAAAAAGTATAAATGGTTTGATAAAGTGATAAAGTTATTTTGTGTTCGGTGCCTTTGTAGGGAATAAAAGACGTAAATACAATAAAAAGTAAATGCTCCAGCTGACACCTGCAGCCCTAAGTTGACAGGCTGACAGTTCTATGTTTAGCTGTCCTGAGACCAGCACTGTTAAATGTGTTTCAGAGCTGACGGTCACCCTCCCTGCAATGCAAACAAAGTTGTTGTTTGACTGTATGCCAGCACGGTAATTAGCAGGACAGATATTTCACCATTTCCCACTTGTCATTCGATTCAGGTTCTCCTTGCCAGACTTCCAGTTGGTTTGTAGTTTGTTTATTCCTGTTACATTGACAGTACTCTTTGGTAAAAAGGAATCTCACTCTTACATGTTGTTACTTACTTTTTATTTTCAATATGGGATGTGAAATCCACATTTCCCTGTGCAGAATGTGGAGATTAAGCCGTAATGTTTGAGTTAGACACATATATTATCTCCATTATTTGCGTAGATGGAACTGTAATGGATTTAAATGGACATAATGATGAATAACACCATGTTCACTTTGAGGGCAGAAGTTGCCTGGCGTCCAATGATATGTGAGTCACTTTTAATCACTGTCAGGTGCTATAATTGGCCTGGGCCTGACATCAGTGGTGACCCCTGGCTCGGTCAATAATGACCGGACATCGGCTGGGGCGGTTTAGGGACTCGGGAGCCACCTGGGGTCCTCCTCCGTCTTCTACGCATTTCAATGAGGCCAGGCTCATCCAACATTAATGGCCACAGCAGGCCTGAGCGGGGTTCAGTCCTGTTCAGAGCCGAGGCGATCAGTGGTCCAGGAAGAACCCTTAGCCTGGCCCTGCCTTACCTGTGAGGCCCTGTGAAGCCTGAATTCACCTGGTGTTCAGCTCAGCTCTGATAACTGGAATGTACCATCTGCTAATAGCACCCTGATGGATTAGAGACACAGGGATGCTTTCTCAGGATCCTGTAACCACCTAAAATCTAAGCAACTGTCCATATTCACCATGACCCTCTTCTTCCAAAGTACTTCTCCCAGTATGGTGTCAGAAAGTCCATTCATTTCTCCTCAGGAAGAGTTCTGCCTCATCCTTTTTACATTCAGAAAGGATTGTTATGTTCCACCTAACAGCTGGAGGTAGCACTTTCCCTAATGTGGCTGTGAGTGTGAACCCAAAGCACAACATGTGTGGGTTTGTACTTAAACGCAGTGTAAATGAGGGTTTCACTGACGTGACATCACAGCACAGAGCATGTGGGTAAAAATATCATTGTCAGAGTCAAACATCATTTCTCAAATCATTGCCTGAACCACAAGCAAGGCAAGCTGAGGATTTAGGAAAGAGTTTTAACATAACAACATTTATATAATGGCTGCCCCCAAGAATTTGTAGAAAGAAAGAAAATGAGAAAAACACAAACACGGCTAATGTTGCTTATACATCTAAGGAAACACAGCTAAATCTGTGGGACTGTGAGCGCTGACAGACACAATCTGCTGTTTACTGTTCAATCATATCACAAACTAAAGCCAAAGGGCTTTGTCGGTTAATGTTCTTCTCGGCAGCCATTTCAGATTTAGTCTTAGTTTTAGTCTTTGGATGAAAATGCTTATTGGTTTTAGTCATAATTTAGTCATTTCTATATGTGATAGTTTTAGTCCAGGTTTATTTTTGCCCTTTTTTTCCCCGCTCGCTTTTTCCCATATATTTCTCCCAAGCTAACTGACAGGAGGTCAGGTACAAACGAATCCCGCTTTTTTTAACCTGACTTTACTGAAGAAAACCCGGTCCAGGATCTGTGGCATGTAAACCACCTTTTCTTTTGGCCCGCCCACCCTGACCATTAGCCAATCAGTACAGAGCACTGCCACTCGCTTAATGCCAATCACTGCTCTTTCATCCATTTGACTGGAATTACTTTCTGAAACATCTCCTGCTGCTCACTTCACATCCGAGACCCAGCAGTCAGGGGAATATCCATCACTGGCACTATTCAATCTGGGTTTCTGTCTTATACTGTTCAGATGAACCAGCCATGAGCTTCAGTAAATAGCCAGAAGGTGAACGTTGCTGGATGACAGGCTGCCAGGATGTGTCTAAACTGTTTCAAATACAGATTCGTATTCGGCAGAGCTCTACAGGTCTGTGAGAAGCATGTTTAAAAGGTCCGGGTATAGGTGTATGTTGGCTGGTGCAGATTACCTTTCCCCTCTGATCTACCTGTTCTTCTCACGTATCCACTGCTGCACTGGGAAACCGGCCTCCACCTCTCTCTCTCTCTGACTTTCATTTGCTTGCTCTCTCCCTTGCCCCCTCCTATCCCTCCTCTTTTATCATTGGGGGCTGAAGTCTGCAATCAGTTAGTATGAAAGAAGGCCCAATCAGTTCCTGCTAATTTGCATTTCCTCCCTGTTAAACATTTTATTTATTACCAATGTCATAATTAATGCAGAGGAGATTGAGAGGATGGGAGGGAGGAGGGAGATGACTCAGAGGGTGGAGGATGGAGTTGGCAGGAGAAGTGTGTGTGTGTGTGTGTGTGTGTGTGTGAGAGCGTGTTAGTTATCATGTATTTGCTCCCTGCTGTTATCACCCTCTGCTAAGCCAGACAGTCATCCAGTACACACAACAACAGCACCACTAATCATATGTTTGGACCATGTCCACACAAACACTGTACAGTAGAGTCTGCAGAGGAGGAGGAAGTGTTCATCGATGCTTTGCAGTCATATCAAACATTATTGTGAAAGTTATTGTGCAGACCAGGTGGGCCACTATCCTATTATCCTAATACAATAATTATCTATATTTCATTCTACCATAAAATAATGTGTAACTAATGTCAGTTACTCTGACTATTTGTTTGAAATTTGCCTACTGCAATGTAATGATGTCACTTGGGATTAAAATTACAATTGCTGCCTATATAATACTACTACTGCAACTATTATTCATACCAGTAACAATAGTAATAATTAATCCTTTGTGGTAGAGGAGGAAGTGTAAAATCCCAGTCTGTGGGGTACTCCACAGACTGGGATTTTCCACCAGCAGCTCAGACATGGCACATGTCTGTTTTTGGAGACAAATGGGTATAAAAAGAAAAAAAAAAATCAAGCATGCTTTTCTGCTTGTCTTTCCGTTTCTGCCTGTCTGGTTTTTGTTTTGAATGAGACATTCAGCACAGACAGCACTGGGCAGACTGAGTCATGCAGCCTTTTAGCTGTGATATGGATGATTTTAACAAAAAAAGGAATAGACAAACATGCCATGATTTCACAACTGGAATATATATGATATGTCTGAGACATTATGTTGCATAATGATAAATGTTGTCACTCACACTTATTGGCATGAGGGACGGTCCTGCATTTAGAATAACCAATTCAATTATAAGCAATTTGAATCTTTACCATATTTATTAGTGAAATTGTTGTTCACAGCAATTAACTATGTTCCACTACTATGTATCACATTAGACACAAACCTTCAAAATGTAAAACAAAACCTCAATAACTCATTTGTTCCAGTTGGTTTGTAGTTTTTTTTAACATCACAATTAGCTCATAAACATAGCATCAATTAATTACTAGTGTATGTATGCATACTATAGTATATTATTAGTATATTTGAGTATTTTTGAGGTTTGCAGAACAGGCAGTATGCAGATGGTTTGTGAGAGCTCGTCATTGAAAGCTGCCTGCTACACCCGGAGAAGAGGTTAATGAGAGTGGTGAGACTGAGCTAGAGGTGAAAAATACTTTAAAGCTCTCCAAAATGGAGGACAAGTACAGAGTAAGGAGGATGATTCTTTGTGGGCTTATTATTTCATGCAACCCAGATATCATCATCCCCACATTTGTGACCGCACAAAGAGCATCCACAGTCTGTTTAAACCAGGGGTTAACTGCTGCTTGCCCCTTTACCAAATGACTTCCCTTCTTCTCAGAAATACCTGCATAGATGTTAACAAAGAAGCAATCCTGACAGTAAATTAAGCCAGCAGACTCACAGTATTATGTGAACAGCTGTGTGGAAGCATGTTTTATGAGCAGTAAGAGGAGGTGGGGGGCAGGTGGTGGATTACTGGGCAGTGCTGCTGCACGGTCAGTGGTCCCCATGCACCAATCTGTCTTCTTCTGGCCCTAATGAAAAGCCTTTTAACATCTGATTGCCTTTTAATGTCACTCTGTTGGCAAGGGTGTGGTTTGAATGGGAGGATGGGAGAACAGGCCTGTATTTAAATGAATATTTGTATTTAACTAAAGAGCAGTGTGATCCATCAGAACTGTGCTGGAGGTGTGTTATGTAGTAAGTGTGTGTTTACATGGTCCATCTGTGGGTGTGTTTCTCTCTTGCCTTCATTTCATCCAACAGAGAGCGTGTTTGATGGACGGTGCTGATTAAGTATTTAATGACACAGATGAGACGAGGCCTATTAGAAATTCAGCGCAGATTATCCGTACAACTGAAACAGTGTCACTGGCATTTTTCACCAGGTACTGTGATCGCTTTACTTTATTACAACAAGACTTTTCCTACTCTTCTGGATAAAAAAACAACTATCAGCTTTCATCTGATCCTCTCTATCATGTAACAGTGAGAAGAGTGTCTGGATAGAAAGGAGGTCTCGTACTTTATCAATATGAGTTCCCTTTGAAGAAAGACTTTCTCCATCAAAACTTTTTCAGGAATTTCTCAGCTTTGCAGTTTTTCTCCACTATTTTGCTGTTTGATAAGAAAGTTCTCACAAATGTCAATAAGGCTTTTCACAACACATTTGAAAGATGTTTGGCAGTGAAATGCCTTGTGATGAAGCGATAAAAAGCTTTGTTATATTTTTTTAGGTGACATGCACAAACTGAAGGTATCTAATATCTGGCAGTATTGACATTTTATTTTGTCATGGTTTAAAACAAGTCATGGTTAATGTTTTCAGAGCACGCAGGAGCCTTCAGTGAGGCGTGAAGTCTGACATGTTGAGTGTGAACACCAGCCATCATGATCGTTGGTGATTGGTTCTCTGTGCTGAAGTAGGTCACTACTATTAAAATTATTAAACTAAAACTGTCTCTCTGTCCTGACAGTAGAACATGAGACAGATAATCTGTGTTAAAATCTGACTCCTCTGGATCCACCTGCTGCCTCTAAGATCATTAGACAAGAATCCAGCACACCTGAATCAAAACAACCAATCAGAAGAGAGGATCTGATGGAGTTTCAGTCACTTCTCCTGAACAGGCTCGTCTTATTTTTTGATTCATTTATGTACTTTCTAAAGCAATTGCTGAAATCTGGAAAATGAGAAAAAGAAATCCGCAAATCCTCACATTTAAGATGTTGAAACTCAGTCATGTAGCCTCAAGGCTATTTTGCTTTAAATCTGACATTTAAACAACTGATTGTTTCAGCCTTAGCATTACACTAACTGCAGCTAGTAACATGACAACATCAGTACACCAGTCCAACGATCAGACAGGTCTTAAACAAACCAATGGTGTGTAGATCATTAAAATATTGTATGTGGATATAAAACAGAAAATGAGCATCAAATACTAAATACAAAGATATTGGCAAGAAGCTCTCATTCCACAGGGAAACTGCACGACTAGAGCAAATACAGCAGGTATTCATCATATCTGATCATTTGTATTTCTCAATGTTGTTGTGTACCCAGATCTCAGCATTTCAGAGGAAAAACACAATCTTATTATTACTAGAAGCAAAACTGCGATAGGATCCAGGTTGTGAAAAAGCAGATTTATCTTCCGCATGGTGCCTGGTGCCTGGTGCCTGGCCCATGAGGTGGCACTCAGCAGCATGACAGCAGGATGTGGCCAACATCTCCTCGCACACCTTGGTAAACACTCATTAAATCTTGGTCTGTCTGTGCATACAAACATCTGCCGTCTGTTGCTGCTGTGAGTCAGTGGACCCTGTCCAGCACCTACTGTAGTCATCCACTGCAGCATCTCTCAAAGTAGGGACCGTGGCATGCCAGCTCTTGTTCTCCGTGCTTCACGCCTCCCCATGCCATCCATCCCCGCCGTGGACGGTACCAAAACAAGCGCACGCTGTTTTCTGAAGGGACAGCGCTGCCGTGTAAGAGGATATCCAGCACAGACCCTGTAAGAGAGCATACGCTTAAAAATTTTGACAAAAGCCCTGGCGTAGCAGAGAGGGGCTCTGGTATCCTCCTTGTCCAGGCTTCCCAGCCTGACATCACAGGCTCTGTCCAGGATCCCCTCAGACTGTGGCTGCGGTCGAGCTGCTGCCTGGATCTGCACAGGCCGTACAGAGGTGTACCTCTGAGGAAGCAGTGTTTTACCTCTATCAGTGCCGGGATGATTAAATCACCCTGCTGTGTGTGAAGCCTCTCCTGAGATTTGGTTTGCTACTTGCAGGGTGAGCTGCTTCATTGTTTGAATGAACAACCTTTATTAAACACGTGGCTGCTCAGCAGAAAGCTGTGTTAGGAGATGTCTTGTTTATGAAACAGCAGTCACACACACATCTGGACACCTTCGTGTTGTGACGGGCTGTCAGGAGACGCAGAGGAAAGCTGCTCTTGCTTTCTCAATCCGCTAATTTCTTTTACTGGCGTCGGTCCTGACGTGATGTCAGAAGTAGTGCCAACAAACACCAAGCCTCTGGGCTGTGGGCTGCTCTAATGAGCTCCCCTGAGTGGTTAGCAGGCTGACAGAGATGGCCTGTACTCTAATTGGTGGGAGTAGACAGAGAGACATCAGAATTACAGGAGACAATGCTTTGGTCAAAAGAGAGGGAGAAAATGTTTCCACCTCATCTGAATGCAAGCCTCGTCATAGCAATTATAATTTCTAGCACAGGCCTGAGGATTACATCAGCCAGTAGGTCTCTGAGCCGGAGGAGAGGGACATGTGTGAAGTGCAAAGCGTCAGGTGTTCTTTTTGGAAGATGTCTTATGGTTTTTCACCTAATTTTGATCATATTGTGGAATATCGCTGAATAACAGGGTGCTCAGGGAGCCTGAGCCCAAAAACACTTGAAAACTGGAATAATGTCGCCCTCTACTGCTCAGGAAACAGAACAACCAGCAGATGACCAAAAAAGTTAATTAGTGCATTCAAGAACTCTTAAAATGACATTTACATCTCCTCCCTCATTGAAAATCCCAGACTATGCAAATGTTTTTCATTTCAAACGACAAGTTTCCTCCCTTCACTGTAAAGTCCTTTGTCAGTATTTATGTTGGAGGTTTCAAGTTCCCATCACACACTCATGAACCAAGCTAAACCAAACAATTTGTGATGTCCCAAAATTGTCTCATTGACATCTTAAACTGAGATGCAGAGTGAGGACGGAGTTTTCTTTTTTCCTTCCACAGATCAAAGTGAGAATAAACTTTGAACATAAACCTCTCTCCATAGTGATTTTGCTTCAGCTCCCTCCACTTCAGTCTACCACTGTATATCTCCAGCATGCACCTCCGCTATGTAATTTTTGTATCTGATGAATAGTTAGATAGATGAATAGTTGTGTTTCAAATACGAACCAGTTTCTACAACATCTCAGATTTTCAGATGCATCATTTCAGATTCTATAAATGTTCCTTTACATTTTTTAAATATATTAATTGATGTAAAATGTATGTATCTACAATCCAAATGAAAATGAGGTGAAATTTTCAAAAATTAAAGCCAGGCACATTATCCTTTTACTTGCTGCTTTGATGATGCTCAATAGTATCTGAATATCACAATAACATAATTAGACCAAGTCAACTGTAATTTTGTCATTTTTTCAGACAAATGTACAGATGACTCGTATATTTCGAAGTCTTCAGTGATGTCCACAGAGCTTTCTCTCAGGTCTCACTCAGTCAGTATTAGGTCCATCAGGACTGTCCGTTTACAGCTGGAGAGGCCTAACTCAGTCCAAGCTGCTGAAGCTCCTTTAAACAACATTAATATGAATTTTCTTCTTACTCTTTTTCTTTCTACAAAAAGATCCCAGTTACATTCACTCACCATTTCCCTCAAACCAACACCTATAAGCTCTGACAGAAACACAAACTTCTTAACCAGTCCGATATATTGACTCGTTGGTTGAAGGGTCATGAAGTGACTGCTTTAAACTTAAACTTTCAGCTGCAGCACTTTGCCAGCGATGATGAGAACCGTTCAAGGGGGAATGCATCTGAGAAGGTGCTGAGAGCAGGAAAATATCCCATAATGGCGAAAGTTCAGCATTTTACTGAAAGGCATTTTTGAATCTTCAATTAAAAAATGTTAATATATGCAAAAAAAATTGGAAATGCATTTCTGGACAAATGTGATGACCGTGACTTTCAAACCAGAATGGTTGGCGCATCTTGTAGTTCCTGATTCTATTCATATCCGCCCTTCAAAATAAAGGGCCAAAGATTTCTGATAACTTTCCTGTGACACCCATGTTTAGCTTGTGTCTGTCTGGCCACTGACACCTTCACACGCTGCTTCACATTACAATGTGTGAAACAGTGCTGCTGATCCCTGCGATGTCACAAGCTGTCCTGCTTTAAGAGGCTTATGGAGAAAGGTAACAAGCTGCTTTATCTTCATTAGCATCATTACATTATGACGTGGCTCCAGCTATTGTTGTCTTTCTCTGTCTCGGGCCCTCCCTCACTCCCCCTTATTTTAAAGCCCCTCACTGCTTCTAACCACATCAGTGTATAGATAGTGTTTACTGTGTTCAGTTCAGGAGCAGATGAGAAGAGACAAGATGATACAGAGGAAGTAAAGGAAATATCAGAGCCACTCTTGACAAGTTTCTCCAAGTGTATCCCTGTCCCGCTGGAAGTGGTGCAACCAAAAAAATGTTATATGTAAATATATATGAATACACACACACACACACACGTGTATATATATATATATATATGTATATATATATATATATATATATATATATATATATATATATATATATATATATAT
>JAOXYL010000100.1:27290075-27305319 GCA_028564955.1 Terapon puta | reverse complement strand
ACCTCAGTACAAGGTCACAGTGGAGTAACTGTTGCATAATATCATACCTTATCAAACTATAGCTGAATTATTTATTTAAAAATAGGATAAATAACTGCCAATGTGATTAAAAAAAAAACACGACTAAACAATTACATTACACTTTTTTATCTGATGCTTTTATCCAAATCACAGTGTATATCGTCGTGAAGCATCATAGTAATTATGACGCCAATTTTCCTTCTCTTACCGCAGGTGGAGATGCTAGAGCGTAAATATGGTGGGCGTTTCATAACCCGACATGCAGCCCGCACCATCCAGACAGCCTTCCGCCAGTATCAGATGAACAAAAACTTTGAGCGTCTCAGAAGTTCTATGTCTGAGAATCGTATGTCCAGGCGAATCGTCCTATCCAATATGAGAATGCAGTTTTCCTTCGAAGGACCTGAAAAAGTCCACAGCTCCTACTTCGAAGGAAAGCAGGTCTCTCTAACAGACGATGGCACCAAGATTGGTGCACTGGTCCAGTCAGAGCACGGTGGGGAGATGGGCTTGCAGGCCAAAACCCCCACAACACAGAGTGACTTCACAGATGCTATCACAGAACTAGAAGATGCCTTCTCCAGGCAGGTCAAATCTTTAGCTGAGTCCATAGACGATGCTTTAAACTGTTGCACACTGCACGGTGACGACAACCAGCCAGACTCAGGGAGGGGCCACCACAATATGGACAGGGAGGTCAGCTGCAAAGTGAACCCCTCCCACAGCACATCAGAACACAGCAAACTGGATGAGATGACGGCATCTTACAGCGACGTCACCCTTTACATCGATGAAGAGGAACTGTCGCCACCACTCCCCCTGTCTCAGTCAGCAGACCGGCCCTCCAGCACAGAGTCAGACTTACGTCAGCGATCACTCAACTCTTCCCAGGACTACTGGTCACTGGCTCATAAGGATGACAAAGGGGACACAGACACCAGCTGCCGCAGTACACCTTCTCTGGAATGCCAAGAGCAGCGCCTGCGAGTAGATCATCTGCCTTTACTGACCATTGAGCCTCCAAGTGACAGCTCAGTAGAGCTGAGTGATCGTTCTGACCGCAGCTCTTTGAAGCGTCAGAACGCCTATGACCGGAGCCTCGGCAACCAGCAGAGCAGCCCCAAACACATCAGCCACAGCCTACCGCCCCGAGGACCTTCCAGAGAGGAGGACGCCACGCGCCATCGCTCACGAAAACTGGAGGCCCACCTAGCCATCAATGGCACCACAAACCGACAGAGCAAGTCAGAGTCTGATTTCTCTGACGGCGACAATGACAGCATCAACAGCACGTCCAACTCCAACGACACCATCAACTGCAGCTCCGAGTCCTCGTCCAGAGACAGCCTGAGGGAGCAGACGCTCAGCAAGCAGACGTACCACAAAGAGACTCGCAACAGCTGGGACTCACCTGCCTTCAGCAATGACATGATCCGTAAAAGGCACTACCGCATCGGACTGAACCTGTTCAACAAGTACGTATACTCCACTACACAAGATCCATTAACACTGCTCACATGGAGCCAATGTGAGACACATGACAAAGCCATTTGTGATTTAGATACTATTCTTCTGTTAAGAACACAACATGAAACTCTTCCATACAATAAATGTACACTTCTGTTTCTTGAAACACGACTATCTGCTCTGCTCAAGGTTTAAAGAAGTCTCCTCTTCATCTAAGACTCTATGGAATATGATTCTATTTAATCATAGCTGACTGTGGATTTGATTTTTTCATTTGTGATCAACATTGAAAAGTAGCTCCTTCCCTCCCGCTTTCAGCTCTCTTCCCAT
This sequence comes from Terapon puta, assembly GCA_028564955.1. Classification (NCBI taxonomy): domain Eukaryota; kingdom Metazoa; phylum Chordata; class Actinopteri; order Centrarchiformes; family Terapontidae; genus Terapon; species Terapon puta. The sequence goes on along the minus strand of JAOXYL010000100.1, from coordinate 27,303,501 downwards.
TCCTCCCTGCCTCTCTAAATCCTGTCCCTCATCTGACACACATTTGGCTGGGGGCAGAAGTGCAGTGGGATAATCATGGATTTGGATTGTGTCCTCACTCCCTCCGTTTTGGTCTCTCTGTCTCTCCACCCTCCTCTGTGTCTCCAGGAAACCAGAAAAAGGCATTCAGTATCTGATCGAGAGAAACTTTGTTCCAGACACTCCAGTGGGTGTGGCCCACTTCCTGCTCCAGAGGAAAGGCTTGAGTAGGCAGATGATTGGCGAGTTCCTGGGTAACAGACAGAAACAGTTCAACCGAGATGTCCTCGAGTAAGTTTGCAACCAATAATGTCCATCACTGGCAATGAATTCTTAATAAGAAATAGAATATATGAATAAACAGTATGTAGACAGGTTATGAACCTTCACATACACAAAGTGTGCTTTCTAGAACAACTTGTTGATCAAGTTGTTCCGACTGAGTCCATTATGTGTATTTTCCAAACCGATCCTCACATAAATTACTGTGTGTTTTTTCACCAGCTGTGTGGTGGATGAAATGGACTTCTCGAGTATGGAGCTGGATGAAGCGCTCAGGAAATTCCAGGCACACATCAGAGTCCAGGGGGAGGCGCAGAAGGTTGAGCGGCTAATAGAGGCCTACAGGTAAGAACGGCTGGGGATGGGCAGAATTTCTCCAACCAGCTTGGGCTCACTGATGGAACATAAAATAATCACCCCAGGTCACGCCACGGCGACAACAAACATAGATCAGTGAAGGAGTATGTGTCACAATCATCATTACTAGGTTCACTGTGCTGTCTTTGTATTTACCACAAACTTACTTTGGAGCCATTACAAAACAACATTATCCTCCAAAACTAAGGTGGCACATAAAAGTGTGTTTAAGTTCTTTCAACACTCTGAGGCAGAAGAGAATAGCTGTAGTTGTGCAAAGTCATTTTAAACCCAGACTTGTCTGACCACATCATTGAAAAATAAAGTAGAGGAAATTCATTTAAAAAAGAGGAAAACCTCCCTCAGGGCAGCTGATGGATGTTGTTTGTCCATCATTTATTTTCTCCAAACCTCTGGCTGAAAATCCTCTCATGCCCACGGAGAATTTGCTTTGATCATCACTTAGCAAGGACATTATGGCCCCAGTAAACAGTGCAGTAGCTGTTCCATTGGGGAGATAACGATAACTGATCATCTGGTGCTCGCCTGCAGCCCAGCCCAGATATTATCATGAGCTCACTTTATGGTGACTCAGAAAGCTGTTAAATGTCTGATGGCTGCGGGCTGTATTGACAGTGCTGTCTGTGCTCTCTCTAGCGGAGAGCTGAATATCAATATAGGTATTGATACCGATATTCTTCCACACAAAAGGAATTTACAGGGAACACTAACAGGGAAGCTCACTAGTTTATTTTACATTGAAGCTAAGTCTTACTGAGACTTTGTTCTTTAATGACTAAATGTCATATTCAATAATGTCACTTTTCTGTCTGTTCGCCTCACTTTTTGTGTAATATGTCTAAACCATATTGATAGTAGTGTATGCTTTTGAATTTAAAAGGATGGAATCATTTTAGTGTTTCCCATGGCAACCTGCCAACTGAGAGACAGCTTTTGGAGTGCTACAGACTCACAGGCATCTTGATAGATAGAGGGACACATCATGTTATCTTCCTGTCATTAGCAATGTAACCTGTGCCTTTGTAACACTCAACCTTCAGGAAGACCCATTATGATTTATGAACTCAAGTTTTTTTTTTTACACTGACTCCCAGATGTTACTTTAGTTCATTTCACACACAAATGTATATATCAGTGAGCTTGTTAGAGTAAGGAGATACACTGAATTATATTTAAATGCCAGAGATATTTTAAAATATCTAACAAAAATAGCCAGTTCAGTCTGACCTTATAGTTGATCCGTTTTGCAGCCAACGCTACTGCATCTGCAACCCTGGTGTGGTGCGTCAGTTCAGGAACCCGGACACCATCTTCATCCTGGCCTTCGCCATCATCCTGCTCAACACAGATATGTACAGCCCTAATGTCAAGCCTGAGAGGAAGATGAAACTGGAGGACTTTGTCAAGAACCTGCGAGGTACTTTGTTCTCCCTTCCTGCACAACTTCCTGCTTACGGTCACAATACCAGAATAATCCTCAGATGGACCGTGAAGGTCTGAAATGGAGTTCTGTGCATGCATTTGGCCTTAAGCACTGGCTCTGTCAATAATTTTTTTTGTATGTCATGGCTAAGAAAGCTCTGAGGAAAAGTATTTTCAATCACACTCAACACATTCTGAAGGCATTTGCAGGGGCTTTATGATGATTAACTAATTTCTCTGCCTATTGGAGTGTCAGTAATTAAAGTACAGTATTGAGTGGATAAAAAATGACTCATCCTCTGAGAGCTCTGAAGGACATTTCTGCCTGTACTGTAAGAAATATGCACAGTACAGCAGCATGTAAGTAAAGTCTGAGGTTCATCAGCTCCCATAAATCTGTGAATTGATGATTAATCCTCCTGGTTTCTGTCTCTCTTTTCCTCTCATCCTCTGACAGGAGTGGATGATGGGGAGGACATCCCGCGGGAGATGTTGGTCGGGATATATGAACGTATTCGCAAACGAGAGCTGAAGACTAATGAAGACCACGTGTCCCAGGTTCAAAAAGTGGAAAAACTGATTGTTGGAAAAAAGCCAGTAAGTTTTGAATTTGCCCTTGAGCTGGTGCACATAGCGTGTGACTACTTTTATCTTTCTCTCCATTCAAGAGCTAAATCTATCAGGAGGATGCAGAACCACATTACCCGGTGCACCTCTGCACTGTCACAGATAGCTCGAGCGTATTCACGGCCCACATTCTCAGGAATGAAAGAGCATTCCTAACCTGAACCTGCTTTCTTTGCTGTATGACACATCAATTCTTTATCATGTGGAATATGTCTTCTGCACTGTGTTGGCCAAGAAAAGCACAGTCTGACAAGCACTGTAATAATAGATGTGACAAACAGCTGTTTATTTGAGACCCCACCCTTCCCATCGGCATATTGATGCCCTTTTCATCAAGCTAATTCTGCTTTAGTGACCCAAATTAGCAAACTCCACAGAGCCGTGATGATCATAAAGTTTGATTTTTATAAACATTACAACATACAAAGCTTACTAACAGAAGTGCTGAGAGAGAGACACACTTTTTGGCTTTTTTGTATTTACATTTTTTTTTATTGTCTGTTGAATATGATGTGGAAGGTTTTCATTGATGCATCGTGAATTTACTTATTTCCCTATGTGTCTACTGATCCCTGTAAAATGAGTGAAAATGATGAGAACATGTGTCTCTGTCTCCATAGATTGGCTCATTACATCATGGTCTAGGCTGTGTGAGTATTACTTTTTCTGTCATCTACATCTAAGTTTGAATGGATATATTTGTATAATACACGATGGCTTCATGGAGCATGAATAATCTTTCATTCATGAAAACATATGTAAACACAGCATGTATAATTATATTTTTGCCAGTCACTACATTTAAAGCCTCAGAAATGATCCTCTGTTGTGTGTGCAGGTACTATCTCTACCCCACCGGAGACTGGTCTGTTACTGCAGACTTTTTGAAGTGCCGGACCCCAACAAACCACAAAAGTTGGGCCTGCACCAAAGAGAGATCTTCCTCTTTAATGACCTTCTAGTGGTATGCAGACATTATTCCTCCCCCACACAGAGTGCACACTTCCACTTCCACTGAAACAGTCTAAACCTGAGTATGTGCTATGTTTTTTTCATAGGTTACTAAAATATTCCAAAAGAAGAAGAACTCAGTGACGTACAGCTTTCGGCAGTCTTTCTCACTTTATGGCATGCAAGTGCTGCTCTTTGAGAATCAATGTAAGTCCTGCCTGGGTGATCATTTCTGCACACCTGGCCAGTCTGCATGAAGTGTGGAAGGAGCATTTCATTTGAAGCATACTGACCACAGCAATGTCTGTTATTGAAACAAGCTTTATTTCTGTGCTGTACCCTAGAGATCTATGTCTTTTGTGTGGATAGAAGTGACAGTATTGATATTGTCACTCTTCAGATTATCCAAATGGAGTCCGTCTGACCTCGGCCATTCCTGGAGCTGACATCAAAGTCCTCATTAACTTCAATGCACCCAATCCTCAGGACCGCAAAAAGTTTACTGATGACCTGCGAGAATCGATCGCTGAAGTCCAAGAAATGGAGAAGTACCGGATAGAATGTGAGCAAACGTTTTGTTTCTCTGCATACTGTATCTCTATCTCTATCTTCACAAATATCCATCGTTTATCCGGACTCTCATTAGTTCAAATTATAAATTTACAAACAGAGAAGAGAAGTTTGGATTCCTGATTACTGATGAATGTGTCCTTCCTGCACAGCTGAACTAGAAAAACAGAAGGGAGTAGTGAGGCCCAGCATGTCGCAGAGCTCAGGATTAAAGAAAGATACAGGCAACGGCAACCTGAGCCGCTCAAGTCTGGACGACAGCTACGCCATTGGTGAAGGACTGAAGAGGAGCGCCCTCAGCAGCTCCCTCCGTGATCTCTCAGATGCAGGTAAAATGCTCTCACATCAATAATCTCAGAGGAGTCTCATTCCCCCTGCTGGACACGTTAGAGTGCACACCTGAGCTGAATGCTGGCACGATACTATTCGCTGCTTTTTGGATGTTAATTGATATGGAAACTTGGAGGAAGGAGCTGAGTTCCTGCACAGTTTTGATTTGGGCGGTCGCCACTGCAACTGAGCCACGAGGTAGTGAAGGCCGGAGATGGAGACGGGTGTCTTTGCTAATGGGCCCAGGTGTAATTTACTAGAGGCTATCAGCTAATAATCCTGCGTCGCCGGCCGGGCTATGTAGGTCACTGCGATCAATCTCAGTGTCTTAGCGGTAAGAGGAATTAATGTTGTGCAGTTGATTCAGGCGGGGTGTAGAGAGTTTCCACCTTTCTTCAGCGCGGCTCTGCACAAATACACTGACCTCACAACAGAGGGTTCAGAGCTGCTGGTTTTTTGATCAGTGATTTTGATGATTTTTGAGCGAATAGTTGCAGGCTCTATAGAGGCTAACTAATATATGCATTTTGGATGCCTTTTTGCGGTGTTTGTGCATGTGTTAAGGTTTCAGATTTGAGGGTGATTTTTGTGTAGGTAAAAGGGATTCATATTAATACAGCTTCCTCGAACCTTTAAGAGGAGCTGCAGGGACTTTGTGGGTTTACAATAAGGTCAACCAGGTTTACCGTGGAGAGCACTAACAGTTGTCTAATGTTTACTGTGGCTCTGGTAGACTTTTGTCATGTAATAATGGATTTCTTAGGTTATCTCTGCGTGGCTTTTGAGATCATACTTTCTTAACATAAAGTGTCTGATAAAAACTGGGATGGAAGAGTTTGTAAGAAGTGGATGTTTCCCAGGCTGGGACGATCCATCGGTCTGCTGATGACATTATGGCAAAAGTAGGATGCAGCGTGACTCGTACTCGACAAAAATTCTACAGCTTTGGTTTTGTTGGTTCTTTTCTAGATTAAGTCTTGCAACTTAATGGATGTGAAATGCTAAATTGCAGGTCAATCCCTTTAATGCAGCCAAATTGCAAGCTTTTTACTGATGGGAAGGTCTCTTGCCAGCTGTGCCTCAAGTTGCTGTGTAGACACTTAAAGAAATGGTCGAGCTGTAGCGATCCCAGAGACAAACCCTGCTCTGGAGTTGTAGCGGTGCCTTTCTTCTTCCCTTTCTGTATTTGCCTCCCTGTGCCGTTCTGATAGTCTGCTGCTCTCTAGTCAAATGCCATTTTTGTCACCTTAGGTTAATATTGCCCCACCCCATGTCCTAGACAGAAGGGATATATTCATCATCACATGTTAACTAGGCATGTCTAATTTGTCATGTTACATGTTCTGGGCAGGCAAGCGTGGGAGACGCAGCAGTGCAGGATCACTAGACAGCAATATGGAAGTAAGTAGGATGCAACTGATGCCGAGCTGTCCTCTGTTTTTTTCTTTCTTTGTAGTGAGTTTTTTTTTTTTTTTGCTTTGGTGGTGTCTGTTGTGAGCATCTTGGTGACTGTGCATGCACTGGGACGAACTGTGTAGCTGCAACGTTAATGCTTGGTGTTCACGGCATGATACGACTAATAATACTCCAGACTCACACTAGAGTTGCTCTGTGTTGTTGTTAGACTCTCACCTTTGAGTCATCCTGTCTTGTGTAGTGGGTTAGATTTTTAGCCATGTTTTTTTTTTTGTTCACCTGAAGTAAACCTGGCTGTGCCTCGTCAGTTCCAGCTACTGCATGCTCACATAGTTTGAAGGACCGCCTTGCACTGCTTCCCTTCACTGACCCTTAACCCGGACAGGAAGTTCCTCTCTTTTCCTTTCTTCATTGTTACACTCAGCAGTGTCTTTCAGTTAAAGGATCCACGGGTGGAGGCACAGATGTGAGACTATTAAATGGTACAATCAATCTGCATGACCAGTGTACGTGGCAGGCTGAAAAAGCTTGAATTTAATAATTTATACCTCAAACTTTTTCCAGTACTTGCTAGTTTGAATTGAATTGAATCAGAGTCCTCAGAGAGGACATTTAATAATGACAGCTTTAGCCTTAAAGCTGTCATTATTAAAAAAGGCCACAACCAACAGGTCCCTCTCTCACTCCTCACTGTTTGTGGCACTCAGCCCAGGTTCCTGCCAAACAAGTAAGTCTTAAGAACAAAAGTAGTTTTTTTTTTTAATCAAGTCATTTTAGTCACTGTAGGTTATGTAGAAAGCTATGATGACAGCAGGATTAGGTTAGCTGTTGGTGAACATGTTTGCCTGGATTAGTTGGAGAGTATACAACTGAAACTCTGCAAACATGCTGTCTCCCTCTGTCCACGTAGTCTGATGGTCCAACTTTATCATAAATACTTTAGTTCAGATGTGAATGTTTTACATGTTATTTGTGGCTCCAAAAAATCTGATTAATTTCTCGAGCATAAACCTTTGTTTGGGTTGAACAACTTCATCTCTCTTGTTTCACTGTGTTATTGTGTTTTCATTAAAAAAAACCTATGATCTCTTTCTCTTTTGTTTTTCCTGCTTATTGGGAATTAAGAAATGTCAAAACACATCAGCGGTGCACTTACAGTGAACCTGAACCCGACACTTCAGCAGCATATTGCATACTAATGTGTTCTGTGTATAGGCTGCATATTCAGATTGTTCTATTGAGGCTCGAAAGGGGGGGCACAAAGGATACTGTTGCCTTGGAAACCAGATATAATAGTAGGAACTCACAACAGCTTTAGCAGTCAGAGAGAGTCTGAAGACTTAGAAGCGGTTTGTCTGCTCATGACAGAGCAGATTCTGCAGCCCCTGACGGGCTCAGCTAGCCGAGCCTCCAAACCATTTAGAGAGAGTCAGCCGTGAGACGGGAGCTCGGATACACAAACAAAGGCAATGAACCAGAAAGGCAAATTGAGAAGCTTTTTCCACAAGGTAACACAAGCAATCCTGTAAGATTTGAGATCAGCTGTAGGGGGTCATGCGGTCGGTTGGCTGTGTGAAGGATCCGACAAGCCTGTGCACTCTGCAGAACCCAAACAGAGCGGCTGCATGTTTCCTTTCTTTCTCCAGGAGGAGTATCCGAGTCTTCCTGCCGTGTCTGTGATCTGACTGTGCTCTCTCTTGCAGGGATCCATCATTAGCAGTCCTCACATGCGGCGGAGACCTCCCTCCAGTCGAGACTGCCCGTCCCGCCACAGCGGCCAGTCCCTGCCCAATTCCTCCTCGCTCCTCGGATCTCTGTTCGGCCCCAGGCGGGTGAAGTCCCCCAGCCCCACCCCACAGCCCCTGCACCCCACTCTCATCTCCCACAGCCCTCACCCCACCAACCTCCACCACACGGCCCGGGTGGAGACGGACACGCCGGTCCCGATGCACCCGCACCACGCCCAGTTCTGCCACATGACCCAGAACCCCCCGCCTTACCACCACCACCATCACTACCACCCGCCGGCCCACTTGCAGCACTCTCCGCACCAGTACCACCCGGCCCCCCCGCACGGCCAGCAGCCGTCCTACCCGTCTCACGCGCAGCACAGTCATGGAAGCCACGCGGCACACTCCTCCCACCCCACCCACGGCCCCCACCACCACGGCCCGCCGGCGGCACCCACCCAGGCTCCGAGCAGCACCAAGCCCAAACACAGCGGCATCAGCACGGTAGTCTGAGGGACACGGGGGCCTCGCGGGCTCTCTGACTGACTTTTATTTTACTCCAAAGCTCTGGGCCGATGTGACGGTCACACTGTGCAGCGTCGGTCTGCTGACGTGAGGCCGGAGGAGATTCTGTGCCTCTTTGGCATTTTTTTTGTTACTCTCCTGGGGAAGTTTATCCAATATGAACGCACTTCTCCGTTTCTTCTTTCCTTTCATTTCAGGTCACAAGTCACGTCTGCCTGCTTCAAGAGCATGTGCAAGACCACAAGAAATGTTCCTCCTCAGTAAATTAAAAAAATATGATCAAATATCTTGCTACTACTATTTTCTAGAAGTGAATAATAATCCTGACTGTAATGTTGAGGCCCTCCTCAGCAGTAGCAGTATGAGTGTTTAATGTAGCAGTAGCTCACAATGCACTGTGATATCTCTGTTAGCAGTGATAAATGTGCCAATTATTGAAGCATTTACTACTTTAGTCACAAAATGCTCTCTGTATATTGTGCATAGTATTTCGTAAAATAATAATATCAGCTGTTATTATTATGGTTATTATTATTACAGGACAAACAGCATCAAATAAAACTTCAGTATAACTGTAGTCACACATAAGTGGAGTAGTTTCACTGTTAAGAGAAGCTTCTAATAGTTAAGCAATTCACCAAGCTGGAGCACTGCTGCATACGGTTGCCTTGAGTTAGTTAAATTTGCTGAAGGCCCCTGAGGACTTCTGGCCTGCGCACAGTCTCATCCACTGCACTCGTCTTCGGTTCAGAGTCGTCTCTCCTGCTCTGGAAAAAGGAAAACCCAGCGAACAAACAGAATCATCTGAATTTCCACCGTTCAGTACTGGCTGCTTGTCCGCCGTCATTTTATTTTTTTAACTATTTTTTTAGGATCCAATAAACAATATGAAAAGCTCTATATGTTGTACCGCGACGTCGTAGGATTTTCCAAGTCTGCTCTGCAAGAGGAGGAGGAGGTGTTTTTGGTGTTTCTCATGGAAACTGGAGGAGTCTGTGCAAACAGTGTAGCAGGAAAAATGGCAAGATGACTGTTTAAATGTCTCTCTTGACGTGGAAGCTCTCAGCTGGCTGAGTGTGTCCTGTCCCTCTTCGGTCGGTGCGTCTCTGGAGCAGCGAGCGTGTTTTACTCCCTCTATCGGACTTTTCCTCTGAGCTACAGACGCCACAGCACAAAAATCAATAATTATCATTCTGTGATGGTGACGGCGCTTTTGTGCTTTCACTCACCACAAATGGCGGTTTTATATCAATCAAGTCTATCACATATTATGGGATGGTTTTCCCTCCCCGCCATCCTGTGCACTGTATCTGTGGTGTTTGCAGGGGCTGGTGTGCCGGAGCATATTTTCTGTTGAAAGTCATAGACACAGCACTTGTTCTACAGTACATAGCTGATATCAGTGGCAGATGTTAGTCTGTATCTGCTTAAAGACTTTTTTTACTTTCATGTGCAATATATATTTACTCTTTTGTCCAAGAGCAATTGCAATTTGTGGTTGTTCCTTTTTTGTTTAGTTCTCTTAGTTTTGTGTTTTTTCTCCAATGTCCTTTTTCATTTTCTCCTCAGTGTTTCAGTGAAGTGCAAGTATCCACATGGATTTGAAGGGACTGAACCTTCCACACTGTAAAAGAACAAAGAAAATAACTGCATGTAGCAATGTATTGCAAGGCTATTTTCTTACTATTGTATATTCCCAATTATATCAGTGTTACAGTTGACAGCTAAAATGAATGTTAGAATAGTTTGGATTTTGGAAAATTACAGTCAACTTAATTAAATATTTGTGTCAGCCCAGAGGAGAACTCAATCTGTATCTATTCCTGAAGCCTATACAGGAGTTTACTGGATCTTTAGTGTACAACAATAGTTAGAGCTGGATGTTGTTACAGCTGCGAAAGTAAAGGTAGAAAAGGTGAGATGCTTTGTCATCTTGAAATCAGAATGATAATGTCCTGCTGTGAGCACAATGAATGGAACTCTTTAATCTTCATCTGTCTCTGTCGATGACTCACACATAACTGTTGTCAAGTGATATCCACTAAATCGGTAAAATCTAATATTTCTATTTCCTCAGGTTTTCAAGGTACTACTTTCTAATGAGGCATCTATGTTGCAACTAATCTATTTGACTGGTAAATTTAATGAACTATTAAAATGCATAATGAATCGCTGTAGACATAGCATTTGTTAATTTAAAAGAAAACTCCAGAGGTTTAAACTGTCAGTGGTCAGACAGTCTTCATGATGAACGAAGGAGCTGGCTAAGTGAGCGTTGTGCTGGGCAGAGTTTTCCGCAGTGTTTTATAGTGGAGGTAGAAAAAAAAAACATCTACATACATATACATACATATGTAGACACTGGTATATTTAGACCATCATCACAAGATGAGCATAAGCCTCTGGAAAGCCTACCACCTCTGCTAAACAACTGGGAAGCCTCGCCTGCCAAAAAGACTTTTCACAGTTTGGTAACATTCAACATTCTGGTACATTATCAATCGCTTATTGGTCTACATAACATTACTTACGTTTTTATAACTGTTAATGGAGGCATAACAACCCATAAACCTTCTATGAAAGGTGCCTTATTAGACAGTGGTACCTTTTTCAAAATATCTCTTTTGATCCAAAATGTGTTTTAAAAGGCTTTAAGTGCTGTGAGCTACTCTAAAATCTAATATTTTGCTCTGATAAACTCATGAAACCTAGAACATGATGAGTGTTTAATCCAGTGTAGTTTAGGTTCCTACAGAGTCCTAAAAGTGCCAATATTGAGTGGTCATTACATTTTAAATCAGTTTATTTCTAAATAAATATTCGGCCCACCGTAACCTCACAAAGTCTAATGACCGACCACAAGCTAAGGAATAATGGTGCAGACACCAGCTGAAAAGACATCTACATATATGAAATATTGATGGTTCTCCAATGTTGAATCAGTCACAACCCTCCAGTTTCGTCAGGCGACTCATCTGTTGTAAAATCCATCCAGATTCTGTGAGGTGCTTTGTCGCATGCCATTGATGCCTACCTTTTTCTTTTCCCTTTTTTTCTTTTTAAGTGTTGTTCCGTATAGCTGCAGGCTTGACTAGACCTGAAACTTTCAGCGTAGCTTTGATTTGTCTGACTGAAGCTTGTTGTTTACATTTAGATGATTTCTGGCCTACAAGTGTGTCTTTTCATTTAAAGTTGTGTCATTCTACTCCGGCATGCATTTCACCTCTATTTCCACTGTACAGTATGATATGGCAGTATACTGCTGAGTGTAAATAAAAGATCCATGTGGGGAAACCTAATGTAACTTAATGATGAGGGTTTTAAAGGGAGGAAACATTTTCAGGTGGGTGGGTTGTGAAGAATAAGAAAACACATGTAAATAGTCTGTAAAATATCATTATTATTATTATTATTATTATTATTATTATTATTATTATTATTATTATTACTACTACTCAGTGTCTGCAGTTACATTGAAGCTGCATTCCTGCTCCCCTCTGATATTTACATAATCATCAACTGCTTCTCTCTGCCTCCGACAGAGGTGAATTATCATAGGATCTAGAGATGAACAGCCAACTGTTACACAGTTAACTCTGCTTCTGACTTATTTCACGAGACGCTCCTGTCCTCTCACACTCAACAGCCCACAAGTTCCAGGGAAAGGAGGAGTGCGCTTATTTTATTATGCATTCTGTTTCTAAGTAGACAAAACCCTATTGGTGTAAAATTAGTACTGTGACCATGTTGAGAACGCAAAATAAAGCGATATACTATTAAAACCTGTGCCGCTTCTGAGTGTCCCTACTTTGTCAGAGACTGGAACTTCTTGCGATCAACTCGACAACTGGGTAGGTCTCAGAGCCGCACTGTCTATGGGCTCATTGTGATAGGTTCTATCACAGATAGGACTATACCAGACTTTTCAACCTCCAGTCTAAAACTCTTAAACCCTTAAAAGGCTCCTGGAGTCCTAGGGTCACACTTTCTCTCTTAAGGTGGTTCTAGAATTCAGACTGCTCTTAGACAGAGTAATTTAATCAAAAACTGTGTGTGGTTCTAGAACCTTAGAGCTACACTGCATAGGGTAGTCTACTAAAAAAGGGAAATTCTAGGTTTTTCTGCCCAAAGGTGTCTTTACAGCTCTGGAGCTTCGCTTTATGCTTTTCCACTTACAAAATGTGGGAAAACCTAGAATCTTTGGACCACATTTATACAGGTTTCTCTGCTTTAACATTATCACTCATGCTTTTCTTCCTGAGTGCAAAATGCTTCAAAAGCAATTCAATCAATCGCCGATATTTTCTATCAATTTTACCTCATAGTATGATGCTCAAAATGTTATTTCAAAGCACTCTCAGGATCTACAATGTGTACTTTGTGTGTAATTGTAGAATGTAAAGTCCTCTTGGAGTCATTAAAGGGATCCTTAGGTCAAGTCTTGACACATTTTTTATACTAATCTTTTTGTGAGATAGACTTTCTTTGTAGTCTTCCTCCTAAACTGAGACGATCCTGATGACATCAGTTATTTTTTTCAGACTTTATGAACCTCCCTTAAGAACCACAGTGACCAAAATACAACAATAGTGCTCTCCATTGAGTAACTTGACCTTTACGTGTAAAACTGGTTGGTTTCCCTTTAAAACTCCACATTCCAAGAAACAGTTCTCAGGACCGACACCTGTGTTACACTGACAGACATATTCATGTTTCACTCTTCCTTCAGCTTTTCAACTACACAGATCTTCAGGGGCAGAGGGGCATTTGTATAAACCTGAACAAATGCCCCACTCTGCAAGCTGTCATTACTGACGAAACAGTCCACTAATTATTTTCTCAGGCTTACACATCCAGAGCTCCTGGCTTCCTGCCTGACTTTGGCAGGTGGTCTGAGTGACAGTTTGCCCTGTTTGTCTGTCAGGCCCTTGAGGTTGGAGCTAAAAATAGATCTCAGCTTTGAGAGCCACATCCTCAGTGTCAGCAGGACAACGTCATCATGCAGCTGGGAGGGGCTGAGCACAGGGCTTCATTTCCTCTGCCAGCAAACACCGGCTTGCATTATATAACTGTAGGTTACATTCAGTGATACTAGCACACACCAGCTGTTTCTTTTCTCATCTGTGCAGACAGTAGCACCTGGTGTGTGTGTGTGTGTGTGTGTGTGTGTGTGTGTG
>JAOXYL010000100.1:27277268-27288548 GCA_028564955.1 Terapon puta | reverse complement strand
TGCTGGTAAAGAAATCAAAATAAAACATGTTTGCTGGTAAAGAAATCAAAATAAAACATTTCTTCTGGTAAAGAAATCAAAATAAAATGTTTCTGCCGGTAAAGAAATCCAAATAAAATGTTTCTGCCGGTAAAGAAATCAAAAGAAAACATATTTGCTGGTAAAGAAATCAAAAGAAAACGTGTCTGTTGGTAAAGAAATCAAAAGAAAACGTGTCTGTTGGGAAAGAAATCAAATTAAAACGTTTCTACGGGTAAAGAAATCAAAATAAAACGTTTCCGCTGGTATAAAGAAATCAAAATAAAACGTTTCCGCTGGTATAAAGAAATCAAAATAAAACGTGTTTGCTGGTAAGGAAATCAAAATAAAACGTGTCTGCCGATAAAGAAATCAAAATAAAACATGTCTTCATGTCTGCTGGTAAAGAAATCAAAATAAAACATGTCTTCATGTCTGCTGGTAAAGAAATCAAAATAAAACATGTCTTCATGTCTGCTGGTAAAGAAATAAAAAATAAAACTTTTCTGTGGGTAAAGAAATCAAAATAAAACGTGTCTGGGTAAGCAAATCAAAAGAAAACATGTCTGCTGGGAAAGAAATCAAAATAAAACGTGTTTGCCGGTAAGGAAATCAAAATAAAAGGTTTCTGCCGGTAAAGAAATCAAAATAAAACATGTCTGCATGTCTATGGGTCATGAAATCAAAATAAAACATGTTTGCTGGTAAGGAAATCAAAAGAAAACGTGTCTGTTGATAAGGAAATCAAAAGAAAACGTGTCTGTTGGTAAAGAAATCAAAAGAAAACGTGTCTGTTGGTAAAGAAATCAAAAGAAAGTGTGTCTTTGTGTCTGTTGGTAAAGAAATCAAAAGAAAGCGTGTCTTCGTGTCTGTTGGTAAAGAAATCAAAAGAAAATGTTTCTGCTACCTGTTTCCACTGGTAAGATCAGTCCCTCTTATAATTTATACCCGTCACAGTTCTGAACCAGGGCCATCAACATGTGGAGGGTAGCTCGTGAAAAATAAGGTGGTCCAAATTTAGAGACCTACAGCTGTGATTACAATGTGTCAGATAGAGATGAGGGACAAATTCATGGAAGGGTCAGCATGTTCTTAAATATGGAGTCAGGCCACCACGTTCCTCTGGAGTCTGTGGAGGCATGAACACCTAGATATAGACATCCCCCCATAGATATACACAACCTTTAATCAGCTCATCTCCTTCACATCAAGATCTGTTCTGAGAGAGACCTGAGTACAACTCACAGACAGAAAAAGGGCCAGACATAACCACAGACATGAAAAATGAGTGTTCTGACAGTGGTGAGAGCGCTGCTGAAGTTGATCTGGCTCTTCCACGTTGTGTTGAGCTCGGTTGAGATCTGCTGACTAAAGAATGCAGCACTTTATTCACATTGTTTTCATCCTCACCAAGCCCTTCACGACCTCATGTGGAATATATTCTTTGTGTTTGTCAGTCATTCAGATTGTTCCTTTCATTGGTCCCCCACGTCCATAAATGTAATCCTATTTAAGCTAGGCCTAAAGTGTCTGCTTGGATCAGCTCTGGCAGATTCCCAGTGTTCATGCAGATTGGAATTGGAAATTGGGACATTGGAGCTGTGTGTTTAGGATGTGAATTAGATGAGGCATTCTGAAATTCATTTTCTGAAATGGCGTTTCTCCCTCAGGCCGAGGTCTTCCCTTACCCAGAAATTGGAAATGAAGAAGTGGAGGAGATCAGCCAGCTCGTTGCACCAGTGGAAAAATTCTTCAATGAGGAAGGTAAGAGGGGAGAGCTTGAGAGCAAGTTAAATGAAAATGCAGATACTGTTCGAAGCTGTACTCGGGTCTTGGGAAAGAGGCTGGTACCAAGTACAGAGGATCTTGCCTCCACAGACCATAGAGTGAACGGTCTGTGAGAAAGGTGGTCTTTAATGATCCTGGACACTCTATTTGTACTTCATTTAGTTTCATGGATGGAGTGGACTCGGCTAACTTAACTATGCTCTGCTGGGACTTGTGGTCTGACAAGTTCATGCAGGTCCCATAGCAGGATGCTCTCAGTGGTTCCTCGGCCGTGGAGACTCTGACGCCTACATTGAAGTGACCGTCTGAGGTCATCAGCAGTGTGCACACCAAGAAACTCTGGATCCATTAATGATAGGAGGGTGGTAGTCGGCATGGGCCTTTTCAAGTCAACTGTCCTCTCTTTCTCTCTGTCAGTGTTGAAAGAAGGTTGTTTCCTTGGCCGCAGAGTGCCACTGGTCCAACTCACTTCTGTATACTGTCTCATCACCAGTGTTGTGGTGTCTGCAAACTTGATGAAACAATTGGAGTCATATTTGGCAGGGGGATGAGACATGAGTGCTAAGCATACATCCATGAGGGGCACCGGTGCTGACTGTGGTGAGGTCATGTTCCTGTTGCACATTGGAGTCTCTGGAGAGATTTGAGTCCAGTTACAGTTGGAGGTGCCAAGGCTCAGGGTACCCAATTTCTACTCCCACTTCTGAATAATGATTGTGTTTCTCCGATAAACAGCATTATCTCAAGGGTGCTGTTGTCTGTGTGTGACAGGGGTTGGTGGAGGACAGTGGAAAAGGCATCCCATATAGGCCTGTTGGGGTGACATCAGTGAGGTCGGGTCCCTGTGCAGAACCCATTACTTAAAAACAATACCCAACTCCTGCTCCAGCCTGGCAAACAATACTGAGGTGTCACTTTAAAAACGGAGCGGTCAGGTGAGGTGAGGAGACAGGATATGTCCCAGCTTCTCAAAGCACTTCGTGATCGGTATAACTGCTACGATGGTCACTGAAACAGGGCACAATTGAGCGTTTCAGCACTGGGATGATGGTTGTGATCTTAAAGGACAACACATTAAAGGTTTCAGTGAGGTCATCAACTGGCCTGCATTCTCCATGAGCACACGCAAAGGTTCGCCACCCGACGATTGATTGTGTGGTTCGCAGCTTCAAACAGTGCATAAAAGTAAACCCACAAACCCAGGGAACATCCAGGGAATAGATATTTACTAAAAAAAAACAGTTGAGAACTGTTGTGCTGGAGATGGCCTGTGGCTCAGCTTGAATGCCAGCTCATTTGTCACATTTATGTTTGCTGTCACACTGCCTCAGGCATCTGCTTTCAGTATTTTGTGCCTGAATAATTTGATGAATTGCCAATGTTTATTGTGTTTTCAGTTGACTCAGCAAAGATCGACAGAGAAGCCAGAATCCCTCCAGAGACCCTGAATGGGTTGAAGGAGCTTGGGCTTTTTGGAATCATGGTTCCTGAGGAGTATGGTAAGATTATGTTTGAACCAGGTGTTTGTAGATCCATGTACCTATCCTGATTCTAACACTAGTGTGAATTAAGTGGAGATTTTCCAACTTCCTCCACACAAACACATTGACCATTCAGATACTCCAGATTTAGTTATGTGTGTTAGAAATGTAGTAATAGTACAGCCATGTCTTACACAAATTGAATGAAAGAAGTGTTTGTTTCTTTTCCATCACAGGGGGTCTCGGACTGTCTAACACCATGTATGCACGGCTGGCAGAGATCATCTCATTAGACGGCTCCATCGCTGTAACACTGGCTGCACATCAAGCCATTGGACTGAAGGTAAATATAAAATAGTGTAACATGTGTAGATAGTGTACACGAATGTGCTTATGTGGCTCACCATCTGCATGTCTGTTACATTGAGAACTGGAGACACAATCATTCAACCTGTGATTACGCAATGGGACTGGTTGAGGTCTTTGAGGGATTCCTCTGTGAGATTTGCTGACAGTTGTTTGGTGTTTCAGGGGATTCTGATAGCAGGGAATGAAGCCCAGAAGCAAAAGTATCTGCCTAAACTGGCCTCAGGAGAACACATTGCAGCCTTCTGTCTAACAGAGCCTGGAAGGTAAGGGCGGAGCTCGCATGTATTCATTTTATACCACAAGAGGGCGCACTTCATCTTTGCAGCTCAGAAAAAACACTGGCACAACAAATCAGCGTGCAGTCTGTTTTCCATGATTTGACGCTCATCTCCACTCACCAACTAGTGTTGGTAGTTCAATTCTGGACATGATCTGGATTGTGATATTAAAGATACGAGCAAAGACACACAGACCCAGAGCAGATTTAATATAAGTCCTTGTGACAAAGATCAAGACAATAAAACATAGAAACTTCCTGCAGGTGCGCAAAGATTCTCACTCATCCAGGTCCTAATTTCTCAGACTTAGAAAAAGTCGCCTGGACTTGCTTGAGGAGAATGTTTTGTCTTTAAAGTAAAAGGCTTCTTGAGTTCTTTCTGGGGAGTTATTAATCAAATAATCAGACAAACAATCAGAAATGACCACTTTCGATTCCTAGTGTTCATCTGTTAAAGCATCTGTACTTTGTGTCTCTGCTGAAAGTTGGAAATGTCAAAGGTTGAAGGTGGGCAGGTGGTTGGTTATGTCATTTACATATTATTCCTGATTTGAACTGCTTAGACCAAGAGTGCTGGATGACATGTTGTTTTTGCTGTTTATTCTGCATAGTAATTCTGATGTGTCTGTATGTACTGTCAGTACCGTTTTCTAAACTAAACTAATACTGTAGAGTTAGATTTTATTTTCACTTTGTTTGATCATTTCAGTGGAAGTGATGCAGCCTCCATTCAGACTCGTGCAACTCTGTCTGAAGATGGAAAACATTACCTGATCAACGGGTCGAAGGTGAGAGGAACGTGAAGTTTGCAAATGTTTAATTGGGGCTTCAAACTTCTATTGTCAAATTGTTTTGCCATACATCGTTAAAGATCCCACTTTGTATTTTCAGATTTGGATCTCTAACGGAGACATGGCAGACATTATGACAGTGTTTGCCAGGACAGAGGTGGTTGTAAATGGCGAGAAGAAAGATAAAATTTCAGCGTTTATTGTGGAGAGGGCTTTTGGAGGCATCACCAGCGGCAAGCCTGAGGACAAACTGGGCATCCGGGGCTCGAACAGTAAGCCTCCTGAGTTTGAATAAAAGGACACTCGGCAGAGGTCTGGAAGAGTATGTCATTTTTAATCAAACCTTTTTATTTTTCTAGCGTGTGAAGTGTCCTTTGACAATGTCCCAGTGCCAGTGGAGAATGTCGTTGGAGAAGTGGGTGGTGGATTCAAGGTGAACTTGAGCTCGTCTTTGACACAAACTGCTGGATACAGCTGCATCTGAAAGGCTGTGGATTTGTTGACCAAACATTTGTTTTGTCTTGGGCAGGTTGCTATGAACATCCTGAACTCGGGGAGGTTCAGTATGGGCAGTTCTTCAGCTGGAATGATTAAAAAACTGATAGGTAAAACCCTTAACCCGTAAGACTGTTTTGTGTATGGGTTTTGTAAAATGTCTCAGCTTTGACAGCATCTCTGAATCATGTCTGACTTTTTATAGAAATGACCTCTGAGTATGCTGCAACCAGGAAGCAGTTTAACAAAAGCCTGGGTGAATTCGGTATGATTCAGGTACGGTCTACTTTTCCTTCATTGAAGTATGTGAATAATATGTGAATAATCACCAAATTAAGAGCCCCAATAAAAGGATGGTACAAACGGGACAAATTCATAGAAAAAAACAGTTATGTGGCTCTGTATGCAGATCAATCCCTAATTACTCTCCTCATATTGAGGATGAAAATGATCTCCACCAGCATCATCAAAACACCAAATGATGAATATTTTTTGAAAATTGGAGTTCATCCCTCCAGAATTGACATACACACACACAAAGAATCAATGACAAGGAGACCTGAAGCTGTTCTGGCTTTATCGTGGTTTATCCTTTAATTTGTCACCCGTCAGTAGCTACCCACCGTCTGCTGTTCTTATTTATATGTTGATTGTTAAAGTTATGTGTCAAAGGCAAGCACTTCGATGGTAAATAAGAATTGAGGCTTTATTGTAGCTACATCCACTGTGACACACATGTAATCACCACAGTGTAGTGCTAGATGTGTTATGATAATTAAAGAAAATGATCCAATCATCTATCAGTCTGGTCAGAAGTGACTAAGATGTGTGTTTGTCCTGTTGCTGTAGGAGAAATTTGCACTGATGGCTATCAACGCCTTTGTGATGGAGAGCATGGCATACCTGACAGCAGGGATGATGGACAGGCCGGGTCTCCCAGACTGTTCCCTAGAGGCCGCCATGGTTAAGGTTAGACAGCTTTTAATCATATAAAACCAGAATAAAAGAAAATGTCTCATCGTGTCTTCTCTATCTGATGTTCAGGTGTTCAGCTCGGAGGGAGGCTGGATTTGTGTCAGTGAAGCTCTTCAGGTCCTCGGTGGTTTGGGTTACACGAAAAACTACCCTTACGAACGCTACGTCAGAGACTGTCGCATCCTGCCTATTTTTGAGGTACTCCAATAATTCTTCATCATCAAGCAGTTATTAAAAATCTTGCTGTAGTTACCACTGAGGACTGTTGATGTTCTGTGACATATCTCAAGTAAGTTTGGTACATATGTATATTCAGAAGGTGAGACTTCTGGGGGAATTAGGACTCAAATCCTTGATTAAAACACACAGCACTGTAGTTTAGGTCCATTCTGTACGTGGCCACCAGGTGGCACATTTAACTTCAAAATCACTCAAGTAAAAGTTTTTTTTTTTTTAAAGTTTTGGATTATTTTTTCTCCTGTTAGATAAATGGACTGAATAGACCTACAGCTTATCGGACAGTTTTTCTGTGTGTGATAAGGTGAGAATCAATAATAGTTGATTCAAATCAGTTTTTATGTTTCATTGATTAACAGAACAATTTGGCACCCAGTTATCAACATTTTCCCCCAGTACACTCACATACACCACCTTTAATGCTGTGCTCTTCATGGTAGCATTGCCATATATAGTATATGTATAGTAAAGTCAATGATATAGTTACACACATTTAGATTCTGTTGTTTGTTTTTAGGGGACCAATGAAATCCTGAGGATGTACGTCGCTCTCACTGGGATGCAGTATGCTGGCAAAGTCCTCACAGGGAAAATAAAGTAGGAATATGAATGTTGTATAAACCTGTAAAATATCCTCATGAAAAGCAGACACCTGACTAGATATAGGCTGTGATTTTAGTTAGTGCCGTATCTTGGTACAAGCTGCATTAATCAATTGAAGATTTATTTAGGATTACTCTCTTCACAGTACACCTCAACATTTTATTACAAAAATACTGATTAGTGCAGCATCACTTTCTTTGTTTTTCTGGTCTCATAAGCTGTATTACATGTAAAAGACATACTTTACACATTACTAATTAGGTAATGTGTAAAATGTAAAAAACGATGTGTGAACCTATGTTGCCATGACAGCCACATGATTGATAATGTTGTCTAACACACCGTGACAATATTGTGTTATTCATTACCACCTCCAGAGGGACCGTTGGCTAGTCTTAAGTCTCTGTTTGTCTGCTCTGCCTGCAGGGAGATGAAGAAAGGAAACATCGGTCTTGCTTTGGGGATGGTAGGAAAGAAACTAAGGAACTCATTGGGAGGTTCAGTGGACCTGGGCTTGACAGGAAAAGATGGCGTGGTGCATCCCAGCTTGGCAGTAAGAACTTTATTTCAACGACTTGTCTGGATACCTTGATGAATTGACTGTCTCCAGGAGGCTCAGGGCTTTTCTGCTTACAGGAAAGTGCAAAGAAGTTGGAAGAGAATATCAGCCATTTTGGACTCACTGTGGAGGGCATCCTGTACAGATATGGAAAGGTAACATTTGATATTTTTCACATTCATGAGAAGAACATCTCGTTCCCACTAACGTAGGTAGGTGTCACACTAGTCTTGAGCTCCGATGTGATCCTGTCTGTGTGGTCTCTGTCAGAAAGTTTGCGAACACAGGAAGTCATTTATCACAACTTTGGAGCAAAGCCCAAAGTGTTTCCTAAGCAGCACAGAGTGACTGTTCCATCCAGAAATAAGCACTTTTTGGCACTAACCACCACTAACAGATGCAGATCGGCCAAGAACAAATTATTTTCATTTCATTTGAGTACTTTCCTGTCAAAAGTCTTCCTTGATGGAAAATGACTGAATAACCTCATGAATCACATTGGATAAAAAGTTTTCCACTGCACTACAAAGACATGCTTAAGAAGTAACTTTAATCATTTCTGGGTTGGAAATGACTGATGACTGATTATTGATTTTTGTCAGACCATAGTGGATGAACAGCTCATCCTGAAAAGAGTAGCAGATGTGCTGATCAACCTCTACGCCATGACAGCCGTCCTGTCCAGAGCCACCCGCTCCATCAGCATCGGACTCAGGAATCATGACCACGAAGTAAGAAGAAAGCACAATGTGCTTCCTGTATTAATCCGCACAGGCCCAGCTAGAGAACGACATTCATAGTGAGCAGTGTGTCAGCATGACAGCAGCAGCTCCAGTGCTTCAGTCTGCACAATCCATGTGCCCGGTAGTTGTGTGTGTAAAATGGAAATCGAACTGAAGCATAACAGTTCCTCTGATTTCATTTGGTTATGTATAGTGTAAGTAAATGTAAAGAGTTCTGCAGCCTGCACGCACAGCTGGATTGATCAGAACAGGAGTACTGCAGACAGTGGCATTGTTTTTAGCACTGTTGTGTCCAGGGGCAACATGTGTGTATAAAAGTGCATTGAGCTCACAGGTTCTGTTGGAGAACCTCGCTGATGCAACACGGTCTGTGAAATCTTCCTCTTTGTCGTTCCTCTCATGTATTGAAATGCAAACAGTTTTATGCGTTTGGCCCCTGGTTTGGTCTGTATTATAGCTAATCTATTGGCCTTAGCAGCTGAACAACTTCAGGTACGGAGGTGAAAAATGGTGTGCTTTCTATATGTTCTCACTGCTCAGAAATGTTTTCCTTTCAATTAGAACAACTGTGTGATTTCTGCATTTAAAGCTAAACATGAGAGCAGCTGAGGAATGTGTCTGATCAAACAGTTGCCTGTCATTAAGCTGGCTGCAGATGTGATTAATGATTAATGAGCGGTAAATAGTTTGGTGTGTGGAAATATTTGGCCCATTGACGATGATGATGATGATAATAAAAATGATAATAACAATATTAATGATGATGATAATAACAATAAATAATAATAATAATAATAATAATAATAATAATAATAATAATAATAATAATAATAAAATGCAGATTGAGATTCCAGAGCAACATGTGATGGCAGAGTGTAAACAGTGACTGTAGGCCGGCTCTGGGTGTAATCAGAAACAGTGATGTAGAGCAAAGCAGAGCAAACAAATGCTCAACAGAGAGACATTAAAGCAGGCGGTGAATGCTTTCTATTTTCCTCATCTGCAACACTCGTCTGTGTGTCAGATGGGCAGTCCCGCTCTCCTTGTACAGTCTTCATGTCCACTGTGGCTACAGGCTTGAACGGCAGTAAGCAAACAGTGGTCCACCTTTGTATCATTAGAGTCTGCAGAGGTCCTGGATCATGCCACGCTCATATTTGCTTTATTTTGACTCATTTCCATGATGTCCAGTTGTGCTACAGATGGAAATTTTGCCTACAAATGTTTGAGATTGTCTCACTTCACTTTTGATCACATTCTGACATTTTGGTGGGTTTAACCACCTCCTGCATCTCATTTGTTTTCATTTCTGAGTTTCCATGTTGGGATCGTGTCTCGGTTTTGATGAATGAGCTTTCATTTTTTTCTAGGTGCTGCTCACTAACACGTTCTGCAGCGAGGCTTTCTTCAAGAACAATTACTTGATGGCTCAGTTGCAAAAGCGTAAGTACAACACTAAGTGGTAATCGAGAACAGCCCCTGGCCTTTTTTTTTTTTACTGCATCTTAAGAACAAAAGACTTGCATGTGTTGCGGAATTTCCCCACAAAATAGCGCATACCAGCACTCAACCCCCTGCTGTTTCTCATTTTCACACTGTGTGCATTTTTGTAATGAACTAGGTGTAATCCACAGTTATCCAGCGACACCATCCCGACAGATGAGAACGATGTGTTTTGTTTTTAACAAGTGAAAGCGGCTTGTTTTTTAAGTCCCGTTTCAATCCGTTCCAGACTCCCCTGAGAA
Organism: Terapon puta; assembly: GCA_028564955.1. NCBI lineage: Eukaryota > Metazoa > Chordata > Actinopteri > Centrarchiformes > Terapontidae > Terapon > Terapon puta. Next base: position 27,278,467 of record JAOXYL010000100.1, on the reverse strand, counting down.
CAATGATGCCAACATCAAGAAGATCGCCAGGGAGGTTTTGGAGAACAGAGCCTACGTCTGCTCTCACCCTCTTGAAAGAACGTACTGAGCTCTCCACTGTGGCCCTCACTCGCTCTCCTCCGCTCCCTCTGAGCAACTCACAGTACTAATGAGCTTTCAGTGATTATGGCTTTGCTCTGCATTATTTGTACATTGAATAATAAATGTTTTAAATAATGATTTGAATTATGTTTTTAGCTTCTGCTTTTTTGACAACAAAGTATCATCTGAAATACCCATTGTCCCTAGATCTTAGTTAGTTAGTTAGTTAGTGTTATGAAGTTATATAAGTTATTATGAAGTTTTAACTTAAGTGCTCTTTAAATGTAAAGTACAAGTCATTTTTGCACAGAATGCTAGTTTTAATACTCAGCAGCCTCTTTGCTTTGTAAAGTAAAGTTGTGCACTTGTGAGTTCCGGCTTAGACAGTGTTTCTTATCCCTAAAGCTAATGTCAGGGCCAGCTTGTACGAGAAGAAACGCTCACTAGATCCACTGTAAGAAGCAAGAACACAAGTACAGCTTTTATTAAACTTTATATTACCTGTTTAGTTTCTGTTTTCTAATAAAAATTCTAACTAACTGACATGTAGTGGTACCTGTAGTACCGAGTTCTTCACCCCATTCCTCTGCTCTGCCTTCACACAAGTTCATGGTGGACAGTGAACACACTGTGGCACAGATCTCTCATAGTGATGCTCCTACACAGAATCACTCACTTTCACTTCAATGTTAACTTCAACTTTATTTTGGTTCACTCATTTTTTTGCTTCACTCACTCAGGCTCAGTAAACATTGTGCTCAACAGCATTTTATTGCTGCCTGTACATTAGTGCGATATGTAAAGTAAAAAGGAAGAGCAGCTCTCCGCAGGTGACTGAAAATGTGAATGCAGCATGTGATCAGACAGCAGTGACCGAGCTACAACAGGGATATTACAGAACATTAATAATCAGCTACAAAGGTCAGAGCACATCCGAGGCTCAGTGGTGCTAAAAGCTTCGGTCGATAGTTTTTATACACTAAAATACATCCAGACCCCATGCTGTGTTGTAGTTTGATTCAACACATTAAATCTGGAATTACACAGACTTTATTTAAGATGGGGCCTCAAAATGAGGTAGAAGTAGCAGCAACAATAAAGTCCTTACCATGTTAACT
>JAOXYL010000100.1:27011272-27024504 GCA_028564955.1 Terapon puta | reverse complement strand
CAACACTAAATACACTTTTTTAGATGATCCTATATAAACAATTGATTATGTATTTGTAATTAGGGAGATGGGACGTGCGAGAGCAAGTCTGCATTACAAGTTATTTAGTAGAATTTAGTTGTATGTCACATTTAGTGATATGCCTTTCTCACACACTGAACACATGACAGATGTGATTTTATGTACTTTGAATTGTTTTTAATATTTTGTTGATTAAATAGTCTATAGCTACTCTTCATGGTCCTCTTCAGTAACTTCCTCTCGGGCCAGGATGTAATGTTAAGTCTCAAAACCTCCAGTTTCTGTCCTCCCTAGACATGCCTTGACACTTGTGTAACACTGTCGTTTTATGGCGTTAACTATCAAAAGGTAATCGAGGATCGTGGGTAAAGAAAAGCACGGGAGCAATTTCTTCTTTTCATCTGGTCCAATTTCCTCCCCAGACTTTTTCCACAGGACAACCGAACACATCAAAACAGACAAGGTGGTGAAACATCTCACTCCGCCAATCTTAACAGGTTCACTACGTTAAATAGTTCCCTTCATTTATATTGTTTTCAACTTAACCATTATGTATGTGGTTCTTATTTAAAATGACACAAGACAATAAACCTGGAAGTGCCAATTCTAAAATAAATTTACAGACAATAAATCTCATCTTACACTCAGCTGTAAGACAAAGCCAGTCGAGCAGACAGAGAACTATTGTAGCAAGATACCAATGATCTTTGTGGGTTTAATCAAGGCCAACAGCATCTTTCACATGTTCTCACGTGTGTGTAACATTTATGTGTGTGTGCATGTGTGTGTGGGTAACCGAGAACGGTAGAATAATGTTCTCCAGTACACAGCTGTTAAGTGACAACAAAAGGCCTGTCACTGTGATTAATGACGAGGGAAGTCTCCCTGCGTACTTCCTGTGTAGCAGCAGTTCTGAATGGAGCCTCGTGCAGTTGCAGGCGTGTGTGTGCATCTCTGTTGGTCTTTCTGTCTCATTTCACAAGTTGCTACCTACGCTTATCTCCGACCTTGCACACTTTGACTGACTTTCCTTCTCCCCTGCAGAGCTTGTTCATCATGTCTGATGCTTTATTTTCGAGGGATGAAAAGATGCGTAAGTAAAAGAAGGAAGACATAAACAAAGAAAAAAAACGAGAAAAAAAAGACATGGATCGACGCAGAACACAAAATGATACAATGACAAGTTCACCAAAGTGTTTTAAAGACTACAGGTCTCTGATTTTTTTTTTCCATAAAGTTGTTTTCCTGCCTACCTCAATGTCAGCAAGGGCAGACTGCTCTTTCGTTTGCTTGTTTTTGATGTGAGCGAGACAGGAGGATTCAGAGATGGAGAGTCTATCGATTAACGTTTCTGATTCTCCCATGGTGAAGCAAGCACCAAACACAGCTGGGGTAAAATCCTATCAACCTTGGGTGCTCAATTGATGGCTCAGCTATGAAAGAATCCATAATTTAAGGCTTGTTCCAACCAACCGGGATGCCCTGCACAGGGGCGCACCACATGAAGTGAAGAAGAATATATAAGACTAATGCTGCAGCTGTCTGAACCCTGAATGTCCTTAACCCTCGTTTTATTTTTTTGTTCAACCCGAATTTAAAGTTCTTCAGCACCAATTCCTAAAACAAAATTAAATTATACAGAAATAAGTATATTTAATGTACATGACTTTCAGATATGATCAAAGGTTGTTTGACTTACAGTGACTTTAATATTTCATACCAAAACCACGTGATCAAGTCCTAAATTAAATATTTATTCAGCTATTAAAGTACAATCACATAACTAACAACTGCTACTCCTATTACTCCTAGATTACTCGGTTCTTGGTTGGTGTATTTACTCTATCTAAAAGACTGAAAGGAAAAGGACTGATTTATTATGTCAAGGATGTCTTCAGACACAAAATGTATTAATTCATTTATTCTTAAATTAATTTGTTGAATCAGTGAGTTCATTGTCAGAGGCACTAGACAGAGAACACGTGGGAAGAATCGGCTCTTTTACTATTTTGCAGAGTGTTTCAGCATCCACCAGTTTAAATGTTCTCATTTGAAATCCCTCTGTTCAGTGGACGTAGGTAAAGGTGCAACATGCTTGTTCTGCTGACAGATACCAGATATAATGTGCATTGTTTTCCCCTGAAGTATCCAGCAAACCCTTCACATTTAACCTGTGGAGGCTGGTCGAGACAGGGAAAACACTGGGAGGGAATCTGACATAAGGACGACCCCTCACAACCACCTTGACATCGGTTTATGCTGTTCACTTGTCAAATTAACATTAAAGTCAGAAAACTTTATTAGCTATCACGACATAAATATGAGGGGCGTTGCTGCAAAAATGTCCCACATTCGATCCCAGATTATACAAAACTTCCACAGCTAAACATCATCAGCACATTGTGTTTACTTCCTGAAGTCAGCTTCATGGGAAAACACAAGAACAAGATCAGCCTGTGTTGTGATGAGGTAGGTCCCCCCTCAGTTTAACCTTAACCTTTCTTAACTGCAGAAGGTAGTGCTAAAGGAAACGAGACACTAACCTCTCTGAGGAGAGAACCAGCACCTTTCCTGTCGCCTCTTCTGATGAATGGTCCTGCTTTTTCACAGGAATTCAATTTGTGGATCACAGGAGGGTACATGCTGGTGTGTACCAAACCAGAGGAAGGCTGGCCAAGGGGTTCCCTTTTATGTAATTGAGAGGTTTGTAATTTATCATTATTATTTTTATTACCAACGTATTATTATTATTATTATTATTGTTGTTGTTGTTGTTGTTGTTGTTGTTGTTGTTGTTGTTATTGTTGTTGTTGTTGTTGTTGTTGTTGGTATTGTTGTTACTATTGTTATTATTGGTAGTCGTAGTATTATTATACATTGGAAAGATGTCATATATGACTATGTTACTATGTTAATGAATCAGCACTGAGTTCAGAAGGCTCAGCTTGGCTGAAAGTCAAGGCACCATTTTGGGAGATACAAAAATTCGGTTACACTGGCAATAAAACCCCCTGAATGTACTAAGCTTGTCTTAATCGGAGGACAAAAACAACGCTGCCTCGTAGAAAGAGAAACTCCTGAAGAGACACACTTGATGGTGCTCTTGAATGGAAGTGTGCGCCGTGGCGGCGGCCGTCGGCGGGCATGCTAACGAGGCTGTGGCAGCGCTCGACGTCCTCTGGCTGCAAGCTGGAAAAGTGTCCTCTCTGTGAATGCTTGAGACGACCATAGGGGAAGTGAACTGTCTCATATTGTCCCAGATGGACTCATTATCCGAGTAATGAATCTGTCCCTCGTGTACACACACACACACACACAAACTCTCTTTTCTCTTTCCCTCCCTCTTACACACACACACTTCTCATTGTCTCTCGTGAGCATTTCAAACAAAAGACGAGTGAGAAAAATACAGCGAGACAGAGGGGAGAAATGTTTTTCATTGACATGCCTCTCTTGTCCTGATTAAAGATGGAGGGGATTTTCTTCACCAGGTTGATTGCAGTTTGCTCTCTCAGAACACCACAACCTTGGTCAACTTTCCAGATGAGAAACAGAGAGACGGGTAAGGGACAGCCACAGAATTAAAATTCAGCAAAGGCCAGTTCCTCGTTTTTATGCAAATTGGCTAAATCAAAGTGTTTTTTTTTAAACAACATTATTGATTGCTGCACTGCCATTCGAGAATTTGGCCAACATATCCCAGCTAGTCACTGCCTGTCACTTGGCAGCCTTTGAAAAGCTCTTGCTCTGAAGATTCAGAGAACACACACTCATGCACACACTCCTAAACATTTTGCACAGTCACACAAACACACTGTATGAGAATGAGCCGTGCAGGGGGGCAGTGGTGCGGCTGCACATAATGGCCGCTCTTGTGGTTGTTGACAGCTTGGCCGCGATCGAAAAGGCAGTGTTTGTGCGCGGAAGCCATTGTGGCTTAATGTTTGTGTGTGTTATTGTGCAGAGCAGAAAAGAGTGTGATGATCGACGCAACAGCGCCCCAGTCCTCATATTGGCCCCCGCACACACCGGGGACTCTGGAAGAACTTAAACAAGCCAGCTGCAATTATTAGCTACCTCTCCTCCTCCTCCTCCCTCCCTCCACTTTTCCTTATAAAACAGTGATAACGCTGGGCCTCCAGTGCATATCATTTTGGGTCTTGCTACTTTCCCAAATGGAAAGACTTCACAGATGGAGGAAAGGGAGGATGGTACACATTATATTTGGAACAAACCAAAATAGCCTGTGTGATACTGTGTAGTTTGTTAATCTGGGACGTGAACAGCTCGTGTATGAAAGTGTGCGGGCATGCATGTGTTAGCCTCGTAGGCAGTGGTGGAAGAAGCAAAAGTAGAATTAACATAATGTATAAAACCATTAAGGAAACTAAATTACCTCTAATAAATCATGTGGCAGCCTAATTTTAATAAGTGGGAAACATGAGGGCTTCGCCAGAGCACAGTGTAAGTGTGACGATTACATAGGGATACTGTATAGATTAAAACAGACATGAAACATGAAACAACATGAAAGTTTTTTGACCTGATGACAGCACCCGATGAAGGTTAAAGGATCGCAAGTTATTTCAGTCCCTACTGGGGGGGAAAAGATAGGTGTCAGTATTCAAAGAAAGAACATCATGATGTACAATGAAGTCATCACTAAAGTCATTTATATTCATCTTCTACTAACCATGAAGCTCTGTAAAAAATTCCCTGACAATCCAGCCAATAGATATTTCATTTGGGCCAAGTTCCAAAACCCCAGACCTTGAATGCCTCAGATATTCTGGCACACTGTCTTGTGCCCCCTCTCTAGGCACTGCCATTTGTAATTACATGGACGTCTCTACTGCTCATTCAGAGGCCTTTGATGTGAGAGACGTCCTCCCTGTGGCAGCAGAGATGGACAACAGTTTACTGATTACTGGGATTAAACGGCAGGGTAGTTTAATCTCTAGTGTTGCACCGCATTTTAAAAATTGGTCACATGTTTTGTTTGCACAATGTTAATCTGAAAAGATAACCATTAACGATAGCTGCCAAACAGATGAAGTGGAGTACAAAGAAGAGTATTAAGTGGTCAACGTATTAAGTGGAAGGAAATGTAAGCAATCGAGTAGAAAAACGCTAAATGCACTCATGTGTACATGTATGTGCGTTTGGTTTCTACAGGGTTTTCTCAGAGGAAGCGTTTCCTAATCTCAGCCAGCAGCCTTCAGCCCCGTCGATCTCACACTGTTTTGGAGAGACTTATCTGGAACTCCAGCTTAGATATAACACAGCCACACTTCACACACACACACACACACACACACACACACACATACACATCTACTCCTAGAATTCCCACCGCGACTTTACAAAGATGGAGGGAGAGGCAGACAGTGGAAGGAGGGCAGGGCGCCGATGCGTGGACGACGGAGGCGAAGATGTCATGAAAGAAATGGAGTGAGATTCCAGACATAAGGCTTTAAAAAAAAAAAAAAAAAAAAAAAACAGCAAAAGGAGCAGCGGGGTTGAAGTCAAACCCCCAAGGAGGAACCCCGGCTCCCTGCTCTGCCCTATTGACTCCCCCCCTCCCGCCTTTTCTCTGCCTTTCGCCCTCCTCTCGCCGGCCTCCTCTCCTCTCTTTGACACGCTGCGTCTCTGTCCTGGCCTCACCCAGCTTAACCCTGTCTTTTTTATCCAGCCTCCTCCTCGCTCCTGGTCCTCCCCCTCCATCCGCTCCTCAACCCCTCCCTCATACTGTCACCCTGGAAAGCATTCACGATGTCTTCCCTCACCGATGCAAGTGTTCAGCGGATTAAAGGGAGAATGTGTTGACTGTGCCATAAAGCATTTCTGTGGCTCTTGATCACAAAGTGGAGCTGACTCCTGACGACCTAGGCAGGCTAAAAACAAAAAAGACGGGACAAGCTCATTACTTATTCAGCTTATTGATGAAATACTTACACACATACAAAAATATACACCCTAAATTTACCCTGCTTCTCCCCCCTGGCTCAGGGACAGAGCCCAGTTCATTAGTTCAGCTTACATAAGTATGCTAACGAGGCACTGATTTTATTGGCCTCATTACACCACGGGGAATTGGCCCGATAAAGCAGAAGTTATGTAAGCGAGCGGGGCCGGAGTTTAACATCTGCCCCTTCATGGCATTGAGCCCATCAGGTGCCAATCACCAGCCTGTCCATAAACTGATAGACAGACAGAGAGAGAGAGAGAGAGAGAGAGGGAGAGAGAGAGAGACAGATCCCTGGCCAAATCCACATTTGGCAGGCGTGTGGGTGGGAGGATGTACGCGCCTCTGTGTGTTTGTGCGATTTGTTTTTGTCTTCCCTTTTCGTGCTTGCTTCTTTGCCAAAGCTGAAATTTCATGGCTCGGGGACGATCAGAGGTGATTCTAAGTGCAAAGCTGACTTATTTTTTTTGCTTTTGTCTGATATAAGCACCTTGGGACATGTGTTACTGTGTGTTTCAGGGAATTTTCGATCTCTCTCCTGAAAAGTGTCGTCACGTGTTTGTTCTCATTCCGCTGCATCAATGAAAATAAACAAGTGTGTGGATGAGGCCGATTCCCCGTCTCAATCATCCGAGCTGCTAGCTCAGAGCGGCTACCTTTTGTACCGTGATGGTGATTATCGCCAGATAATATCCAGAATTCTGGATAATGGAGACGTTTCTTTAAATAACAGTAAATGACATGGACTGCAGCATTACAGCAAGCTGAGTTTAATCAGAAACTTACCCTGCAGCTGAGAAAGTAATTACCTGCTAAGATGAAGCCGTGGCACGTTTGTCTCCACATGTGATTTGAGCAATAAAGCTCTCCACACATTTTTAATCAAGCACAGAGCTAAGCTGAGCCGAGGTTATATACAGTACCTGTATGGGACCATTCAACAACACAGTCCAACACAACACTAATTCAGGAAAACTCCTGAACATAAAAAAATGTTTTTCCACATCCATTTTACAATCAAAAACTTTGCTGGGTTCTTATTAACTGAATGTAGCACAAAATGATTATTACATAGTAGCCTATTTCCTGTAAATGACACTGAACTGAACATTTAATGTGTTACATTACACACTATCATCAGTGTTCTCAAACATATTACACATTTTGGTGTTTAGTAATCACCGGATAACTATGAGTGTTCTTTGTTAAAATGCAGCATCTGATAATAGATATGAATGAATGAAAAGTATCATAGAAAGTAATCTGTATATCTTATATTGGAAGTGTATCAGATCTGTACTGTCATACAGAAAGTCCTCCTATATTTAAATGTCCACCACCTTTTTGGGCTATTTTAAATATATAAATAATACCTGTCTTTTGTTCAGTGAAAAGTAGTTGCAGCTAAACACCCCAGGTCTGGTATTTGCTGACAGGTACAGTATGGTGGAGCTCTGGGGGACTGCCTCCTATTAAAGAAGAACAGTGACCTTTAAAGCATCCCATCAGGCACCCTGGGTGTTCTTGGTAAAACATCTGTTAGTGTAGCTCAAAGCCACACATCGCCACCAGCACTACAACTCCACTCACTTCAGCTCTGTCCTAAAAACTTCACACGGCTTTTTTTTCAGGGAACTGCAGGATTTTGCATAATACATAGCATGACACGGGTCATAGTCTTCTTTACTGTCTGGTGGTTTCTATCTGTCCCAGAAGGGTTCCAGTAATCTGACGGCCTGCCATTCCCAAACATATTTTTATCCACAGCTGACAAGCTTGATATTTCAGCGTTGGGCGAACATCTCGACAGAATGGAGCCAGTTTGTTTACAGTGTAAAATCAGGATTACTGACCATGAGACTTTCGGCCCACTGGCCTCGCTGTGACTCTGTCCGCACACAGGCCTGAACAAAAACAGGCTTTGTCCCAGAAACGCAATTTGGAACGGTGCTGTCAGGCTTCCCCCCTTTAGCCAATGTGAGAGAGATCAAAACAATCGTGCTGAAGCTTAGCGTCAAACGCCGGGAGAGGTCTCCACTCCACTTACACAGAGCTGTTTACGGAAAGTTCTGAAACTTTTAGGACTTCAGCCAAGCTAAACGCTGCCTATCAGTCACTGCTCAGGTGATATTAGTGCGAGGACGATGTCTGAGGATATGATGATACATTCACTCTTTAGACGGGGAATATTTACAGAGTACAAAAGACTCCTCTGGCTTCTTTCTCTTTATGGCCACTGTCTTTGGTTGAAGTTTTCTCTTCTGACCCTTTGTCTGTTCAGAACTCACCTGAATCCCACAGACACACAGGAGGGGCTGAGGGGCGGCAACCAGCCAACTCTGAGAGGACGAACCCTGAATTCAGCAAACACTGAACGCCAACTGTCTCCAACACACCTAACTAAGTGGAGATGAGAGAGAGAGAGAGAGAGAGAGAGAGAGAGAGAGAGTTTGGCTGGTTGAGCTGCTGGAAGGGCCAAGGATGGAGAGCTCTGCATGAGGATTGGCACTAATCATTGGCTGCTCCCTCCCCTCCAGAGCCACTTCTGCCCTGGCTGCCTGAACCACCGGGTGAAACTTTGCTTTTTCTGTGGTTTTCATGCTATAGAAGTATGTGGGCGTTATCTGCTGCCATGTTTCTCACTCATTCATTTACTGTCTGTCACAGAATCCCATAGTAATAACGGTCCTCAATGCACTGTTTTCCTAATAAACCTTTCATTTATGGATTAAAGTTGATTATGTGGTTTGTGTGGATGTTACAGTCTTCCCTGGACAATCAGCACACACTCTCAAAGATCCAAAATAGTTTTAGCCAGCCTGCACTAACTAACCAACACAAAGACAGCTCACATAGTTTGCCTAATCTATCAGAAGTTCATCCTACAGAATAAACACCCGGCGGTCACTCGAGTGGCATGAAGGTGCTGAGAAGGCCCAGCTACAACAGCAAAGAGACAAATAACTGACTCCCTACATGGCCCCCGTGCAGGTCCACCATTTGCACTGATAATATTCAGTCAGTGTGTTTCTGTCACTCTCTACTAAATGAATGTTAAAGTTTAATATATGTGAGTTGGTCTGTAAACTGATGGATGTGTGCAGCAGACAGTGTGTCCACCTTTTGATCAAAGTGTGTTTGATCACCTGAATCCCTGTGTTCTGACGTCTTTTTAGTGATGCTACCATGTTCTCACTTTTCACCAATGAACTTGGATAGTACAGTTCTTTTTTAGCCGACAGACCTGAGCCCCTATGCTACAAAATTAAAGTCAACCAAAACTTATAAAAACTATGCTCTATAATCTAGAATGGTCTCGCAGTCCTCTGACTGGACTAAAATTGTTCCAGTTTTTATTTTCCAAAAACAAATCCATCCTCCTCTGGTCATCAGCTCTCCTCCTGCCTTCCTTGTGTTTCTGTGTGTTTCCTGCCCTGTTGTCTCCTAGTGTTTCTCCTGTCTGTCTCTCTCAGTGTCTCTCAATGTCTCTCAATGAAACCTCGTCAGTGTTTTGGCCCTGGTCCCTCAGATTGTTTTGTCACCTTTAGAGGCAGCTACGTGTTGGGACAGCTTTAATTTAGCTCCTTGTGTCTTTTACTCCTGCTCCTTTTACCTCCAACCTTCTGCCTTGTTCCACCCTTCCTTTTCAGAAAAGAGGCCCCATGCAAACAGAAAGTACACTGTGGCAATGAGCACGGTTAGCTAATACCTTTACATTCGGTGCATCATGAAAACTGTTGACAAATGCTCCATTGGCTACCAGCAGGTCCTACTTTCTTCCTCTAATGAGTGACCAGCAAACTTGATTACTTTTGCCACAGAAGAAAACACCTAAATGTCATTTGGATCTTCCTTTTTTGATGCAAATTCTATTCCTCCAACATAATTGATATCACCCAAAAAGGCCACTCAAATTGTACGAGTGTGCGTATAATGCTCCTGTGCTCATATCTGATGAGTCATGAATCTGAGAGATGTGCAATTTGCATGAAAGCGGATGAAGGAGTTAACCCCCCACCCCGCAGTTCTTCACAGTTTGGTAGCTTCTGGTGATATACTCTTCAAGCGCTCAGCACATCTACAACACAGACACTTAAAAAGTGTTCGCCTATAGGAGCCAAGAAAAGCTTTCCTGTGGCAGGCTGTGAAAGTGCACCAGAGGCCAGTGTGAGCAGCAGTTTCACAAGTGTTTAATGGCCAATTTAATATGGAGGCTGTGTGTCGGAGTTGGCAATATCAGTCAGCGAGCTGTGGCAAATAACAGCCAACAATCAAAGTCTGTTTTGGCTGGAGAACTGTTGGATGTTAGAGTTAAAGTGAAAAGGTGTAGATTATTATATTTCTCTTAATGTTCACCTTTGTTTTTAAGGGTTTTCTTACCGTTTCATAAAAGACATATTTGAATGTGTTTCAGCCTGCTTCTTTTTTCAGGAGTTAGCCACCAACACGAGGTGTTCCCGGTGGTCATTTTTGGCACCTGAACAATCATTATTCGTCTTTAGCCTGCAACTTGTGCTTCCAACACTAAGCAAGCTGTTTTTCTCCATGCTCTCCGGGACTCGTAATTATCGATCAAATCAAAAAAAGCCAAAATGCCAGCAGGGAATACACACTCCAGCAGGCAGATTTATCAAAGGTTTGCTGTTAATGAAGTTACACCAGGCAGACGGAGTGAAAAATGTCAGAGTGACATGCAGGGTTTTCAACAAAAAGAATTACCAGTCTGATAGAGATTTGATAATCACTTTAATATAGACACACTCCTTCTTTGGGAAGTGCTCAGACAACATTCACACGTTCCTGTGTTATTGTTATTTCCCTGCAGAAAGAAAGCGTTCGTGATTCAGTGGGTTTGATGAAAAGAGCAAAAGACCTTGTCAGACCGGGACAGCCTGTGGCACAGTTTCCTGTGTAACGCTGGTGGACTGGTAAGACTTTTCAGCCTCCCAGTCACGGAATTTGGATGACTGTTTCTTTCTATTTCGATCCCGTGATGGAGCACGTCTCCCACATAACACACAACAGTCAAGACGTGTGTGCGCTGCGATTCTGTGTTACTTCTGCACTTTGCTATGTGCTTGCGTGTACACATATAGTGAACTGCATAAGTGTGTGCGTGTGTGTGTGCTTCTGTGTGTATGGTGGTAGCGTGAGCAAGAGTGTATGTTTTCAGTGCTTCCGTGACTTGCCAGGAAGCCCCCCTGCTGTGCTGCTGAGTGCCTCCCCTTCAGACGCATTAAAATAAGATGAGTGTGTGTCTGCGTGTGAGCGTGCAGCAGCGCGTGTGTGTTTGCGGGGAGGGGAGGGAGAGGAGATAGTAAAAGAATAGAGAGAGTTATAGGAGAGATTAAAGGATCTCAAACACACACACACACACACAGCACTAGGCGCTCTCTGTGTGCGCAGTCACACTACACACATGCAAACGTGCCTTTTATGTGCATGCATGTGTGCGCAGGAATGTGTGTGTGCCGAAGCCCCTGTGGGCCATTAAACTAAGATGAGTGCCATGTTGGATAGCAGAGAGGGAGAGATAGAGGAGGATGAGGGAGGAGGAGGAGGGGATGTGTACAGGGTGGGTAATTGGCTCTTAAGTGCAGCACGCGTCTTTACCCAAGAGCCTCTCCTCCCCGCTCTTCTCATGGCTGCTGTTTGTTGGGCTGCAAACTCCGTCCACTTATCTACTCAGCCAGCAATCACTACAACTTTAAACACACACACACACTCACACACTCTCTCGCTCTCTCTTTATCGTTGACTTACATGTTTTCTTCTATTCCGTCTGGCTCTTCATTCTTACTCCCACCTTCATCCTCCTTGTCTCTGTCTTGAAACACACACAATCACCAGTGAGAGCAGGAGAGTCGGGGAAAACAAAGCTGATTATGTCATACTAGAGTATCCTCAGCATCTTCATTCATCCACCCACATCTCAACATTTAGCATGGATTATGTTTAAGAGGAGCATCCAATTAATATGAATTCTCTCATCACTGAACATCAGGTTATCTCCGCCTCTGCTGCATCAGTTTTTTTGTCTTTTGTGATTCCATATAAAACTGCATAAATACACAGCACGTATGTAGTGCATTCATTGTTTACCTGCACCCTGCTCTGCCTGAAACAAACCCTCAGTAACTATTCTAGATCCAGATCAGGATTCTAGATATCACACACTCCACCTCCATTTGCACGCTCCTGTAGTGGCTTTAGCAGTGAGTGGTGTAGGAGAATAAACACTCTGCACCAGTCTTGACTTGACTCACCTGCCTCTCAGCATAGATGCTGGAAAAAAAAGCGTAAGTATGGGGTGTCAGTGCAGAAATGGATCAAGTGATAATGACATATTTTAAATTTGTATTTATCAAGTAGACCTTTTTTAAGTATTTGTGTATAAAAAGAAAAAAAGACAGTATTTTTTGTTGCTCACAGTCTCACTATGCCATGCTGGGATCTGTGCTGTCTGTCCAGGTGTCTGTTTGGTGTTGCCAATGGGGGTCTTTGACAAGATTTTAGTTAACATCCTGCTAATTATTCACATATTATCTGCAGTATACTGCCTGTTCATTTTAGTTTTGAATAAAATAGGTGCCAAATAATTATCTCATATACTCACTTATTTTCGAGGTTATCATTAATCAGATGTATAGTAGCACAGTCACATCTTATGGATGAAGCTTGATGATAAATTACATAAAGTATCTCCACCATGTAAGTCCCCTGAGAGTCTAAGCTGAAAAATGACTTTATCTAACCATAAGTGACTGATTTCAGGAGGCGTAGGTGGCACTCGCTGGCTTGGCCACACTCCGCCTGGCTCTGTCCTGAACCTCAACCTGGCTGTCCTGCAGCATTATGGGATTGAATCTGGTCCATGACCTTTTTCACATGTCACCCTTTCTTTGTCTCCCATCTTTCCTGTCTCTCTCTCCTGTCTAATGAAGCAAACATGGAATAAAACTGCAGCTTGGAGAGCTGTTTAAAGATAATATAGTACACCTCTGTTCTATTCAAAAATAGAAAATACTCCCTAGATTCATACAAAGTGCTGTGTGTGCGGACACACATACACAAATACACTAAAAGCAGGGGAAAGTCATTTATTTACACAGCAGCAAATATCTGTTTCCAAACAGGTTCAGGTGAGCCATAGAGGTTTGCTCGAAATCCTGAACTTTATGTGGTTATTTTTCTTCAGCAGACGCAATGTGGTGGCAAACTCTTTAAAGTGTGTCCCTGAGGTGCC
>JAOXYL010000100.1:26786698-26798820 GCA_028564955.1 Terapon puta | reverse complement strand
AAATCAATACCTCATTGTTTCCTCCAAAACAGCAACTTGAGTGCTCTTTTATTGCCCTCATTGGCAGGATGAAATCATTTGTCAGCATCTTCAATGCCTCGTGAAACCATTAAAAATTACTTACAGAATGAATGTCTTCTCATCTCACACTGGTCTGATGAAGATTTGGATGTTTTTAGACACAAAACTACATATTCATGATCACGTTTACAAGAAATCATCACCCCTGACTGTGAGTAGGATGGTGGAAACAGCAGTCTTCTGTGTAACATACATTGCCATTCAATATGCACCCCACTCCATATGGGTTTGTAGTGCTATAATGACATGGTATTACCTCCAGCCATTGCTGTGTTTTCTTTTTTTTATGACTGGTCTAAATTGTTAAGAAGTCAGAGTAGTACTTCATTAGCAAAAGAATCAAAATATTCATATTCAATGACAACATGCGCGAGAAACTATTATCTCCGATTCCGCCCCATCGTGTACTCAACCCACAGTGAGAATAATGTGGGCGTAGTCGTAACAATTACGGGGCCTAACAATGCACTTAACCACAGTAACTAACTGTGCCTCGTGAGCTGCAATCTCTTTGTGCGGTTTCTAAAAGAGGTGTAAACGCCCAGGTGGCTGCATGAAGGACGTCAGATTCAGATCCCAGCCTGCCGTGCCAGTCAGTCCTCACAGCGAAGGCACAGGCAGAGCAGCCTCAACTGTCAAATTACTTTCTCAAGTCAGATTGGAACAAAAGCTGTTTGACTCAAACTTGAAGGTCATAACTGAGGAATTTATTCATTGTTTCATCTCTGCCTAGGACAGAACAATTACCCCTGTATATTCTAATCTCACTATGCATCCATATACTCTTCTGGCAAACTTCAAAGAGCTCCTCTGAAAAACAACGCTCCCTCGCCCCCCCCTCACCCCACCTCCATAACAAATTACCATACAAAAGCCTCCTAGGACATGACGCTACACTACACTGAATCTCTTCACCGACAGAGTTCCACCGGATGATTGAAGTCGAGCTCGTGTGAATTTCCTCAGTTCGCTTCTGTGATCAAAGTGGATGAAGGCAGGCAGTTAGCAAGATGGGCCCAGAAGTGAAGCTCTGCCCGGGGCTCTCTCTGTTCTGTGCATGAGGAAAGACTTCGCTGCCTTGTACCCTTCACTCTGCAGAATAGGTATTGTCTATAGCCTACACAGCTCTCTCCAGATTTACTTTTACTGGCGACTGGGATGGTTTCATTTTCATTCGCACTTACATGTTGCCCACACAGACTATATATATCACACAGATCATATAGCTTTATCTGAGGTGAATACATCATTAGAAGTGTATAAGTACAATAAAAGTGGCAATAAGAGTAGTCCCACTGAACCTGAATTTTAAACCCACATCTAACAGTTTTGTCATGTCAATCCCAAATCATGGTTGATAATTTGCTGCTGTTTCGGGCTCTCCACCAGCAACAAGAGCATCACAGGTCTAACACTGACAAAGCAATAAGGCCTGGCTCCCTGTCAGTGCTCTAGTTCATCTTAAGTTGGTGTTTGAGTTTACAGGGTTGAGGTCAGGCTCAAGTTCTCCAACAACAGACTGAGAGAACGTTTCCTTATGGAGCTGATTTTATGTGGGAGAGCGTCGTTACAGTGAAACAGGAAACACACAAACTACAATGGACACTGAATAACTGCAGTGCTCAGGTTTTCTTTAAAAGAACACTATGACAACTTGATGATGTGTCTATTTATTCCCATTGCCATAAAGAGAAAAAAATACATGTATTTTAAGGCCATATTTTATTACATTGAGAGACCGAAAAGCTATTTTGTGCACAGAGATATCATTCCTTCCCATATATAATTAATTAATTCCCCCATTTTGATTAACTCACGTGCTTGAGATAAGCATACATACAGAGAGCCATAACAAAAGACGAGTCCCTCCCAAGCATGAAGTGCGCTACACCAATGATAATTCAACCCCAAGATAAAGTTAATTTTAATCAGAGTTTTCATCCTTTGCTCCCACATCACAGAGGACAAGTTGGGATTGACATTGAGCTACGAGATGATGAGATAAGATGTGCAATCAAGGTAAAAAAAAAAAAAATTGGAAATGTTGGTGGAGCAAAGTGTTTCAGTATAGATCTGTCTGGGAAAGATGGCTCATTTTCATTCAATTGTCCCTTAAATAATAGATAATTTTCTTCTAAACTGGAAGTTTTCTTCAAAGTAAAGATTATTAACTGGTTTCCAAAGTGCAGAAACATATAGGCCTAATTACTGCTCCTCCTGTTGACCTGCTAAATTCCTGGCCAAACTCATACCTGCAGCAAGAACAATAACCTGTAAGTTCTGCCAAGTAAAAACTGCTGGTTGTAGTCAGTTTGCGTCTCAGTTGAATTATAGATGTAGCAGTGGATTCCTTTCCCCAAGACCAGTGTTCCAATGGAAACATCAGTGATAGAGAATGACATGTCGACAAGCCAATTATGCGACTGGCCAGCTGTCATTGGTAACAATATCTCCACAGTCATCTCTGTCTCTGACACTGAGACTTCAGAGAGCCAGAAAATACAGTGACAGGAGGCCACACAGATTCAAGGCTCTTAGAAAAATAATAATGCTGTTGAAAAGGCATATTCAATGAGCCGCAAAGTACAGATGTAGAGAGTGGTGCCACAGCTGTGTCTGTGTGTGTTTCTGTGTGTGTCCAAAACTAAAAGAGAGAGAATGATGATGCTGTAATCAGGCTAAGTCCCAGGAGAGTAGACAGCAGTGCTGACAGCGAGTTGGTACCCACATTCAGAGCAGGATTTCTAGGCCACAGTCCCTCTGTCTGGCTGTTAAAGAATCGCAGGGGGCCAGAAGACGTGGTAGCATGGAGGGGGGCGGGGCGGGGGGGGGGTTACCCCAGGCAGAGAGAATAAGGGGGTCTTGATTTTTTCAAAGCAATGACAGTAATAAAAAAGCTGGACACAAAAGGCAGAAAAGCCAGAGAATGTAAACTGAATTCTTTTTATCTGCCATCTCATCAGCAAGCCTAAACTACCCGAACTGCAGTCACTGCAATTTTTAACTCTGTTCTCTTCATTGCAAATTTTACATGCAATTTTTTTTGCAACACTTATTTTTCAAAAACATGATTTTTGATATAGTAAAAGAAATTGGCTTTGTAGTGCTGAATGGACTGCCCATGTTTCTAACTGAACACAGCTGAATTTGGTAAGGTAGTTGTTTTTCCTACATTTACTAAAGCAACGCTAATGCTGCACATTAACTCTTAATGAAGACTGAGGAGTTGTAAGCTTACAAAAGTGCATTTGATTGGTAACTAAAGAACTGTAATTATTTAAGTCTCACTCACCTCACTTTTGTGATGGCTGGTTCAATAACATACACGCTATGACTGAGCTACTGGCTTTGCCTCAGTACCTTGAAAAAAGTCAGCCAAATCAGGAGATATCAACCCTATCAAACTGTAGTGTGCCATCATTTCACAAAAGTGACAAAGCAGCATTTGGTTATAGTTAATAACTATACAAGAAACAATAAATGTTCTGTGCAATAGTCCACCTTGGACCTATTTTTCTCCTCTCCTCTCTTTTTAAAACACAGCAGGTAGCTGCATCATCACTGGAATGATAAAACTTCAACTTTAAGGTTTTTCCTTACGAAGTATCTCTTTTCTTTACACTGCAGGGATCAAACCTCTTTATTTGGATCAGGTTTGGGTGTTGGTGTGTGTTGGTTTACATGATGTGTAAGGTGGTTGTGGCCGTTAAAAAAACCCAAAATTAGCATCTCTCTGGAGCATTCTCATCTCATGTGCCATGTATTGGCCTGCTGACCAGCCATCACTCCATATGAGAGGGACAGGATGACGGCCAGCTGTCTGACCACAGCTAAACAGCTATACCTGTGCCCAGGTAGTGGGAATGCTGGAGAGCGACTAACCAGCAGTTGGAGCAGACCAAGTTCTTTGAGGATTCAGTGGAGTTCCAAGATGTCATCTACAGGTGTTCACTGTCAACTGCAGCCGCTCCATGTAAGTTGCTCAGGTGGGGCATAGGCACCTGTGGCATGGCCTGACCACTATGAAGGACAGAGCAATAGCAGTTGTTGAATATGCCCATCTCTAATGACTCCCCCTTCTAATGACTCCTGCAGCATCTCCAACTGTGAAATGGCAGCTGTCTCCCTTATCCTCAAAAAGGCAACTTACCAACTATTGATTGGTCTCTCCTTTTCTCTATAAGTTCCTAGAAAGAGCCTGCTGAGATGGCAGCCATCTTTAATGTCAAGAGGAGAAGATAAGAATAAAATTTGAAGAAGCTAGTGGCATTCATGACAAGCCCAGGTCAATCAGACCCTTTTTCAACTGCAGTGGAGCTACATGAGAACTGGTCAACAGAAACTCCTGTATCAACAAGAACAGTATGCTGACATCTCTCACGCAGTGGTCTCAATGGAAGAGTTAATGCTCGGAAACCTGCATTAAACAGAAGAAAACAAAAAAAAAGTGTAGCATTTGCCAAAGCCCACAGCTTGCAGAAAGGATGGACAGTGGAAAAGTGGCAGAAGGTTGATTTTTCAGATGAATAATCCATTGAACTTTATCCAAATCGCCACAAATACTGCAGAGGACTTGTTGGAACCCACATGGACCCAAAATTCACCCAGAAAACAGTTAAATTTGGTGGAGGAAAAATCAACATCAACAGGGGCTACATCAACATCAACAGTCTGAAATATCAAGAAATTCTCAGCCTCCACATTGAAGTTCCTGAAAGCAAAGAAGGTCAAGGTGCTCCAGGATTGGCCAGCCCAATCTTGCAAGGCATATCAAAGGACATTGTCAATAAGTCATTTGAGTCATTGCCAAGACGTATGAATGAAGTCCTGCAAGCTCATGGGATTCATACAAAATATTAATTCTTTTTTCCAAGGCACCACGACTTTATGTTCTGATGTTATTGTAGCATCTTTGTGTATTCAAAATAAAGTATGTATTTAATTTGTACATTATTTTTGTATGTGACAAGCTAAATCTGACCCTTTTTTAGAAAAAACTCAATGAATGATACAATACATGCTTTTGCCAGGGACTGTAATTTCAGAACACAACACAAAGGTAATCCACATCAAAGTCCAGATGACCTCATCATTACAGATTCTGGCCACATCAGTATGCCTCTCTCCTATTTCTATACAGTATATAGGTGCAGTTCTCTTTTTTTGTCACATCTTTCCAATAAGAATCAATTTGTCACCATCAGAGGCTCCAGTTCCACACCAGCCTCACTTAACACTAGCATGGTAAACAGGTTCTGTACCCTTTCGTTTCACTTCTTATATGCTCCCACTTGGTCAAATCATTCACCACATTCACCATGCAGCCTCAACTTCCTCTGCTATGCTGATGACACCCAGCTTTACCTCGGCACTAATCCATCCACTTTGCTCCTCCCATAGGACTGTCTACCTGTCTGCATATCATACAAACGTGAATGTCATCTAATCTTCTCAAACTCAATAGTGATAAAATAGAGCTCATGGTTGTGGCTTTCAAGGTACTGCTCAGTAAGGCTAGAGATCATCTCCTGGATGTGGACGGCTGTTTCATCTACTCATCATCATTTCACCATCAAGTCCATAACCTGTGTGTCATCCAGGACTCCATACTCTCATTCCAGTCACACATTGCACTGCTGTGCTTTTATTTACAAAAACAGAGAGGTAACATAGCCCTCTGACCCACAAATTTGTGCGATCGCTGTAGCCTGCATAGATCAGCATTATGCATTGGCTATCAGACACCGGGGCTGCGGAGGAGAGGAACATCAGATTACAAAAACAATTTGACAAAATATTTCTTTGTGGTATGAGCATGAATAAACAAGCACTGACATATGGGGGCTCAATTCTAAAACTTTGCATAGGATTCTTGTCAAAAAGTTGCATATGGATGAAACACAGACAGCATTTACACACAAAATATCCTCATTTACAACACTGTGCACACATGTCCTAAGCCGATTTCGTGGAGCACTTTTTGCAAGCTTCATGTCATTCCCATAGTTGTCTATAAATAGTGAAATAACCCGTATTAATATTCATTCTATGGCAATAGATGGCAAACCCTGAATAAAGGGTAGAGAATAATAATTTTGAGGAAACCAAATGCATTCAAGTTGTGAAGCACAATTTCTTGTAGGGGAAGATGACACCAGACAGAAAGTGGACATTTCAAACGACAAAAAGGCTTGAGATGTGGCAGCATGTCTTAGACAATGTTAATGTTGCTGTCTCAGAAGGTCGGACTGCAGCTGAAAGAAAAGTCTGACATCTGAGAGGATGGGCAGGGTTCAGGCGACATCCTACTTGATGAGAAACTGACAGGGATAATTGGGAAATCCCTCTGGAGTGGAGTGGTGACAGAGGTGTAGGAGTGCAGAGAAGTGCATGATGTATGGGATAACTCAAGAAATCTAGGTAATTTGTTTCTCCTTCTTTAAAATAAGGACACCAAATATATTCAAGTTGTTGAAACATACGTACAAAAACAACAAAATGCTGTTTCAGTTGCTATAGGTAAATATTGTTGTCCTGCAGAAGCTGAGCAGAGTTGTCAAAGATGTCAAGGAAATGAGGGAAATTAAAAATGTGTTGTGTAACATGGCCTGTACGATGACACAGCTGCTAAACAGTGTTACTTTTTCCATACCTTGTGTTTGGCTCAAAAGCCTGGGGATGAAATGGGCTGTTCTCCTCTTTATAATGAATGCTTCATACCATATGTAAAAAGTAATATATTGATTTATTCTACACAGTGGAATCAATTTCACACTGTATCCAGTTTATTTGTCTACGCATGGGTCAGAGTTACTGTTGCGGACGGCACATTCTCCCATCGAGCTTGTTTTCTCCAAAGTTTGATTAGAAGGTGCTGTATGCCTTCTTTTGTTTGTACCCCAATGATTATGGTGGATTGTGTATCAGCGACAGTGTAGCACACAACCACTGGAACAATTTAAGAAATTACTAAACACTGTAGATCCATGAAAACTGATACAAGTATATTCACAACAACAAAGAGAATAAAGTCATATTTCCATGTAAATGAGCAGCTGTCCATTGGTCTCAAATAAGTGAAACTGTGCACCTGCTACTAATAACCAATTCTGCTATTAAAACTGAACAACTCCACCTGTGAAAGAAAACACATGCTAGTGGTCTGAACAGTAAAGTAAGACTCTGTCCTTGTCAATATCTCCCAAAAAAGCAAGACTTGCTCGGTGTCATACATTTTCGGTTCTGGCATGGCATGTTTGTCCACTAGATGGAGTGCACACATTCAGTAGTAAGTAGTGGACTATTCAGCGAGGAGGGATCAGTGGGGCAGATGCTCTCCTGTGATTGGATGTTTCACTGATTGCAATTGTTGGGGCTCCGGCTGTATCAGACTGCGTTTAAAATACTTTAAAATATGTCTATCCTATACAGTACCCAGACAGTGTTCTACCATATCACATTGTAAGGCCAAAGGTGGAGATTCTGCAACACAATAAACTATTTTACAAGATCACAGTTCTAAGTAGAAATCAAATGATGTCATAAGAGATCTAAAATGTGAAACAATTAGATGGGAATGCAGCCTTCTGTTATAGTAAATGGTCATTTCAGCACCACAGTGGAACAGAAAGCTCCTCTGCTCTTAGGCACTGATGGCTACAAGTTGTATTTCTTTGACCATCAGAGGGCTATCCATGGCTCTGATAGCTATCTCTTTGATCTCTCTGCCTTCTCAATATAGGAGCTTAAGTAACTAATTTGATTGTAAAATACCACACGCTGCTGGTAAAATATACCTTTGCGTGTGTGTGCACCTTAGACTAATTTAGACACTACTCTTTAAATTCCATCCATCCATTTTCCATACAGCTTATCCTGTCTCACAGGGTCATGGATACTTTAAATTAAGCCATTATTAGACATCACATTTAATACTACCGACATGGGCCTATGATAACATAAAAAGATAACGCAGGCTGTATTTAGACAAATGTAATGCCATATCATAGCCTAAAACACTGAGAGCTCAGACCGCAACATCTTTATCTGGTTTCACTTTCTTACACAGCCATTTGTTCCTTATTAGAAGAAAACTGTCCCATAAACTAAAGTCAAAGGACACTGGGTCACATCTGATCCCTACTTAAAACGTCCCTCATGCCTGGATGTTCTATGAGTCCTCTAGAGTCTGTATACAAACAGCCAGGATATTGTATCTTCTATTACAGCATAATTTGAGTGTATGATGACTACCTAGGGTATAACTGTGTTTGTTTATTGTCTATCAAAGAGCATATTATTTCTAAATTTTGTTTAATTTGATACAAAGTAAGAATGATTATGTTATTAGCTCAATTGCTTCCTCCAGAACCATCTGTAGGGGTCACGCTTGGATCTACCATCAATCCTGTGATAAGTGAACAACCCAAACTACCACCTCAGCGCCGCCAAGACACTGATGTGTAGTCAGTGTTTCTGGTCTCAAGAGCATCAGCATTTGTCTATCAATGTAACAGCCAATCACAGCAGAAGGTCCCTCCCACTGACCCAGTCTGCCACCAACCAGTGTGGAGCCAGAGCAGCTAAGTGCTTTTGTACTAAGGACAAACTCTATTTTTAATAACTCTGCAATCCTTTAAAGACTTGATAGTTCCTATTGTGGTCACAGAACAGCAGAACACAAACCCACAAAGGCAGGTCTGTTGGCATGGCCATCCCTGAATTAGCTGCAATAACTGTTAGCTGGCTGATGTCGGCAATGTATCAAGACAAAATCTGTTAAATGTAAAGAAAAGGCTACATGTACTTATAATTACATCATATTATTGATAGCCAACCCAGGAGTACCATTGGACCCCAAATGTTTGATTAGAATTATTGAAGGTTCCATTTGATGATGTAATAGTGACCTTAAGTGATTTTTGATGGTTAGCTGTAGCCCTGCAAGGACAGTTCTGGAATTATGTGGAAAAAACACTGCAACTTGGATAACTTGTGTAGCTATAGATGGATGGACCTCAGAAAAATACAGCCTTTTCATGTCATATCAACTTCAATCCAAAATCCATAAGAAGCGATGTAATGTTAGTATTATATCCAACCATTTCCCATGTCTTGGTGGGTCTGTTTGAAGCCCGTCTCTAGTAAAGGTCTTCCTTCCAGCTGTAAGTAGAATTTTAACTAGATAACAGTCCTCTCTCATCACCACTTTGGTGATATTTCCAGGGTATAAGATCCTACTTTACTTAAGGATTTTATATCCTAGTACTGTATTTATCACTTAGTACAGTAGCATATTTAGCAGATAGATGTTTCATCGTGTTCTTCATTTTCTTTAACTGTCGTGGCACATGAATAGGCTGCAGGAAAGCAGAGACACTGCTCCTCCCCTTCTTGATGTTTGCCGACTTGAAATCCATTCTGAAAATCCCAAGAGGTGAAGGGAGGCTTTTTGCTGACTGAAGCGTGACACATCATTTGTGCTGGGCAATTTCAAAACAATGGTTCGGGCCAGAGATAGGGAAGCATTTAAGATCAGTTCTTTTCTTACAGGTCCATTAACAACATACAGTTATTTTGTGTGCACAAACAGTGCTGTAGTTACATAGCATTCGTCCCAAAGTATTTCAGTATACAGAGAGGTGTCCATGCCACATCCTGAGAGTTAACCTCTCTCTAACCACTCTGTTACAGACTCACTTACCATTCAAAGCTGCTGGTACATGTGCTACATGAGAGACATCAGCTTCATCAATGTCCCTCCTGTGATATCATGGATGCATGTAACTGAGAGATGGCTATAGATAACAGAGAGATGGTCTAATCGTGTTTATGTTTACACATATTTCAGGTTTACATTTTTTAATCAAAGTAAAACGAAACAGAATAATTGTGTTTAGGGCATCAAGCCGAGGCAGCGACGAAGCTTGTGACATAACTATTTAGTCCAATGCTTCCCTCTGTGTGTATAATGCATCTGCTCTTGGTTAATTTGTGTTATAGAGAGGGGCATGTCATTGAGCATGACAAATGAAAGCTTAATGACATGTGTAACTTCACATGTGTAACTTCACATGTGCTTTTCCCCTGACACGTGTGCCATGAGGTCACTGAGAGGCTGTGCTGCTGAGGGCCTGAGAGCAGAGCACATGAGACAAAAAAAAGACTTATTGTAATACTAATATAATATTGTGAAAAAATATCAATCCCTTCCATGACAGTGGGCCTGTATCTGCCACAGGGCTCCAGAAACTAGTCTGGCCCCGAGGCTGAAGGTGGAGCACAGTGAGAAGGTCTGAAGATGAGACATTAACACTTCCATCCACAGACTGGTAAACCCACACTCGGGTTGACAACATGTCTCTTTAATTCACACGCGTGGAGCAGTGAATGTAGGTTACCCCGCTCTCCGGTTCTCCCGCCCTCCCGCGCGGAGCGAACCATCGCGGGGACGCGGCTCAACTTGTGCTGAAGGCTGGAGATGAATACTTCATCCGTGACCCACATAATGGCGATATATGAGTCTCTGTGAGCGGGGCTCCTCCCGCCGCTCAGCCCAGCTCAGCTCCGCTCTCTGCTGCCCGCGAACCGAGCGCTGCCCGCGGACACACTCCCTGTCTCCGCCCGCCCGGACCCGACCCGACCGAGCGCTCCTTCCCCGCTCCGGGAAGAGGAGAGAGGAAGAGAGGAGAAAGGAGGAGAGGAGAAAGGAGGAGAGGAACGGCGACGGGAACGGACAAAGTAAGTGTGTTGAGAGGGGAAATGAACGGAAATGGTCGGTGTTTCTGAGGGGGGGGGGGCTCCGGGCTCAGCTGAAAAGTAACGCTCGTACTTCAGCTCCTATACCTCGTTACTCGTTACATTTGGGTTACAGGCGCCTAAACAAAGTTGGGCTGGTTGGATGAGGCGAAGGGGAGGCACAGGGCTGCTGGGGGGTGGGGGGGTGAGGTGTGAGGATGCTGCTGTGTGTGGGGGGGGTTCCTCAGGGCAGGACTGGGACCCTGACAGTTCAGACCGTGGACATGATGGAGACAGATGTGAGTGATGTGATCCAAGACAACAGCCCCACAGCCCAGGATGAGCTGCAGATAACACAGAGAGGTGAACGACTGAGGAAATGTTCCATTTTCACTGAATCGGCTGAAGAGAGTTTCTACTATTTAGTCATCTTATTGAAACTCCTCTCAGCCTGACACCAAACTGTTCCACGGCACCGTCACAAAGTGGAGCCTCTCCAAAACAGCTTCCACCAATATGACCACACTAACCTACTTTTATTCAGGATTGATTTCAGGACTGTTAGTTTGGAGCTCCGTCTACCTCAGCAGCGTCTCTGAACATCACTGGATTGTTTCCATCATTTGTCAGAGCGCCGTGAGACGATGATTGATGATGATGGATCTATTGTTGCCGTCCTCGTGACGGCGGTGACAATGAATATAAAGACCATCCGGGCCTTATTTGAAAGGTCACTTACTCAATATTCGCCGCACTTGTCTGTCTTGGGTCTGTCAGGCCGAGCACAGACGTACAGGCGGAGAATGACATTTCCTCCCTTCCTCTCGCCCTCGGGGAGACTGTCACTCTCCTTTTCTTTCACACTTTGCTCCAAAGTTAGAAATCCTCAACATAACTCGGACGTGAGTAACACCATAAGGCGGACCTTTGTTCTCCAGCGGGCTCCACAGTGACTCCAGGAGGAAACCAGGCTTCATCAGTGTAAATGTTCTCCTTTGGTCTCCACCAGCTTCTGAGGAGAAACACTTGTTTTTGTAGCTGTTAGATGTTGGGCTTTCTTTAACTCACTTTGAAATGTTTTCTTTGTCCCTCTGCTGTGTGGTGCTTATCGGGGTTGTTTTGGCAGAAACAGCTGCCTGCTGCTGTTGGAAATGTAGCTGACAGTCTATCAACCAGTTGATACAGCTGCCAATCTGATGTCTGAGTTTCAGGACAATTCCAAAGTGATTCTTTTGATATTTGACTTTGAGAAACATAAAAAGATTCAGTTTTTCCTACAAACTCCGTCTGTTTTTTTTTTGTTG
>JAOXYL010000100.1:26737600-26749858 GCA_028564955.1 Terapon puta | reverse complement strand
GTGTGTGTGTGTGTGTGTGTGTGTGTGTGAGTCAGATGTCTCCTGTTAAAGGTCTGTTAAAGCTTCCCACCTCTGCCCCATGATGACTCTGCTCAGACCTGTAGAGAGATGATGTGGGCCTGTAAGCCTGTCCCCTGATGAGACTGGAGAGGTGGCAGGGTGCATTTCATATTTATTCATTTCATTTGAGTTGATCACGTTCTGGGTGGAGACAGGTCTCTCTGGTGAGATTCAGATATCAGACTTTTTTTTTACTATTATAACTTCTGAAGAAAGTTTGGATCACAGATTGGTTTGAAGCTGGTTGCAGGGTGTTTACTTTGAAAGGTGCGTCAGGAAGCGTCGTCTTTTCTCTGGAGCTGCGCTGTGATGATTGTCCTTTTTTTTCCAGAGGATGTACGCAGCACCTCTGTTAATAGTAAGTTTTAACCGCGGGGAGGAAATGTGTTGCTGGGTGAACCAGTGTGACTCTGCTCACCTCTGCCTTCATGTCAGGGCAGAGCTGCTTTCTGCTGAGCTGAGTGACCACAAAGATCTGTAGCAGGTCTCTCAGAGTGTGTGAGCCTCTCAGAGTGAGGTTACTAGATGCTTTGTTTTCATGATTCCAGCATGTAACTAATGTTATTGTGTTATTTATGTAAGTTATATAAATGCACATACATTGTTATGTTGTTATTGCCATGTTATTGTTGAATAAACTGGCCCTGGGATTGTTGTTTTGTAACAGGAAAAACACAATACATTGTGAAAAAATGTATTTTTCTTGATCTTGAACTTTTGTTACTACCTGCTTGTCAGGTAGAGTTACTCAGGCAACTCTTTTGTTTTCTTAATGCTATGAGTAAACAGGTATTGTGTATTGATCATTTCATCACAATGATATTGTTTGGAAATATTCTGGGTCTATAAGCTACTGATATCTGGAAATAAACCTGTGATGGGGCTGTAGGATATTTGCAATTATGCCTGAATAATCAGTGGCTTCCTTCTTTTCCCAGGTGAACGTCCACTCTGCTCCGAGGTTGTTCCGGTAATTCAATCCTCATACTGCAGGCCTTTAAATATCTCACTTGAGAAGCTGCCAGCAGCCACATGGTGTAAGGTGAGACATTCCCAGCCCAGTACACCGACCAGTCTGACACGAACAGTGGACTGAGCGCGACCACTCTGCACTGCAGTCTGCCCACTCCAGAGCTCTGATTTAAATTTCTGCATCCGCTCACGCTGAACATTAAAGGACTGCTTTCAAGTGATTTGGGAGGATTTCTGTGGTGAGTCCCTTTAGTCCTTAGTTTTCCTTTCCCTCCTCTTTTGAACCAGTATGCTTTCATCTTTTTTTCCCGGTCTACCCTGAGCACCTTGCAGTGAATGGAGAACATACTGGTTCTGCTCCCGAAGCACCGACAGGAACACGGGCTTTGCAGACACACGGCTGCATGTGCCTTGCTGCAGGTTTTTTCCTACAGAGCAGTTTTCTCCTGGTCTTTAATAGCGACCCCAACTCCCTGTAAGCCTCTTTAATGGGATAAATCAATTGGACCGATCAGGTTCAAAACCAGATCACGTGGCCAGTTCCATTCTGACTTCCCCGAAGCTGAAGGAAACCTGACTTTTTCTTGTCAAGCCCACTGTCTTCCAAAGGCTTCCGCATGGTACTTTGGTCGAAAGAACAAGACAAACTCCCCGACATCGACATGTCCTCTGGGGACATTGAGGTGAAGAAGGAGGGAGGCCCCCTGACCCCAGCCTTCCTCAACTCCAACTGCTCAGTCCACCCGGTGATCCTCACCAAGGGCCCTGAGGAGGTGAACCCAGGGACTGGGGGTGAGTTCGAGCTCACAGAGGTAACATCTTTCGCAGAGAGGGCCGGTGAGACTGGGGAGGATGAGGAGAGGTCCGAGATCGTGGTGGCCATGGACTGCCGGGCCAATGCCAAAGGTCAACGGGAGGAAGATGCCCTCCTGGAGAACGCAAGCCAGAGCAACGAGAGTGACGACACCAGCACCGACCAGAGCCCAGAGCCACCACCGCCCCTCAAGGAGACCTCCTTCTCCATTGGCCTGCAGGTGGTTTTCCCTTTCCTGCTGGCTGGGTTTGGGACTGTGGCAGCTGGAATGGTGCTAGACATTGTCCAGGTGAGTGATATCAACACATACTATACATAATGAGCAAAAGGCATTGGTTTCTGTAAAATGTGCTTGGTCCAGCAGGATTCTAATTTGGGAGATCCAAATTAAGAAATCACTGTGGTTATCCCTCTTTTATACACTCTCAATGTCTCAATGTCTGCTCTTGTACAAGCTTAAATAAAATGTTTAGAAACACAAATGGAAAGTTAAATGCTTTGGGAGATATCGGGAGGTGGGGAGCAGAACAGTTTGGGACAAACCTAATTACATCTTTAGAGTGCAGTATCACAAAATGACCGGACTTCAAATATCCAGAAAGATTCATTCAGATCTCAATCTAGTGAATTGTACTCCACCAAACTCCCATTTCTTACAATGCAGTCACCTGTGAAAAGCAACAGGGGCTCCATCTTATTTGACCCCCTAGTAAAGTTCACCCTACGTCTCACACTCTCTGAGCCAGTGCTCAAGGCAGACCATGTGCACTGAGTCACATTGTGGGATGGGCTTATCCCCTGAAGCATTTAAATGAACTGGTTTAGCTATCCCTGTTTGCCTTGGCATGTGTCTGTCATTATGCTGCTGGCCTATCTGATGGCATGCCTTTGGGGAAGGCTGGATGAGACATTTGTGACACACCATGGGGGTATTTACATAACCTTTTTCTCCTCTATGGTCTGCCTGCCGGCCCTCAGGGCTGGCAGTTATTAGTGTTTGTCTGTCTCTTTTAATAACTATTTACACATCCTTATATATGAAAACGGGCATACTTTGATACAATATACAGAGCAACAGAAGGTGTGTATTTTTGTACAGTGTGTACACCTGCTGGATCAACTCTGCCTGCAAGAAAAGATGTAACTCAATTTATAATTCCCACCTGTGCATCTTTTCCTGTTGACTCACTGTAGTTGCTGACTTGTTCTGAATATATCTGAGTGGGCATGTGCAATATAGTGATGCAGGCCAAAGTCATGGTGACAGGTCATATATTTCTTTAAATCAGCTTGCGATGCAGATAAAGCAGGAGGTGTCAGGCTGCCAGGAGACCAGTCTGGGCACATTGTGTCCACGTGTACTGATGCCAACATGGTGGACCCCAGGAACTCGGCACAGGGAGGAGGGGAAGAGGCACAGGAATAAGTGAACTTTCTTTGAGCACCTGAAATGGCAGCGCACTGAAGTTGACCTGAAGTCAAAGTTAAAACACAATGCAATGTGGCGTCAAAGCCTCTATTACCGTGTGGTTAGGTATCCTCACTAAATCAGGAATGCAGAGGTTTGAGGTCAAAAAGTTTTCATGCTGCCTCAACTTAGGCACCATGCTGCTGCGGTTTCTCCAGTTTCCAAAACACTCAGTGCACCATTCTTTTAGAGGTGAGGCTGGAAAAGAGGAGACACAGAAGGTACAGGGCCTCATCTTAACCTTCTAGTCGACCATGCTTGTGCCTGTAGGTAAACCTTGAAGAAATGCTTGCAGTGAGATGTAAGCGGAGGTTTGAAGGGGCTGAGCACCTAGCCGGTTGTGTCACAGCCTAATTCCCTCTCCATGACACCGTGAAATGCTAACTCAGCTAATCCCTCTTGTCCTTGCAGGAAGGTAATTGTCTAACTCTCTCTCAGTCTCTCTCTCTCTTTCTCTGGTTTGGACAGACTGTGCCAATTCTCCGCTAAAAGTAAGCTTGAAAACTATAATGTACTCGAGCACTGAGTTGATGCGTATGCTGGCCCAGGCTTAGAAATTGCGGCTTGGAATGGTGCATGAGTTGGCTTTTTGCATCGCTCTCTACAAGGCCTCTTTGAAATGTGACCTCTTTAATGTTGGTCACTTTGACCATCTACAGCACACACACACAGCTTCTGGCCTCATTCCCACTCAAGGTTGGCCCAGAAAGGACTGTGCAGACTGGTATAGAGGAGTGAGACTTCGGCATAGTTCTGCTTAGTGACTTGGCAGCAGAATGACCTAAAACTGTCAGTCTGTCACAGCCATGGCCAGAAACCACAGACCTGAAGGTGACCGGCTCACATAGTCTAAAGGTTAGTCCTGGTTTGTAAAGGTCATTTGGTGCTAGCTGTTCTGGGAATGCCTGTGTCAGAGGCCAAATGGGTGATTTGTGATTAGTCAAGACTGAAAAGTAACATTTCAGTTTCTGAAGCCGACGTACGCTTCCTCTGTACAGTCACGCTTCAGTGCGTAGGTGTCATTCCTGGGCTGTGGTGTCCATAGACTAAAAACACCTAAATAAAGCCAAGAAGTGGGACACAAGATTCAGCCTCAAAAACAAACAGTCTAAAAATACAGGCACCAGTAAACAGGAAGTCGTAGTCAACACAAGGTTTTAACACCAGCCAAGCCCTCACTGCCCACCAGACACAATTTTGGTCCAACCACATCCTCCTGCCCTGTTTTCACACAGGAGCCATTGAAACCAGAGCTTATTCCCTCAAACTGAATCATCATTCCAACTACTTCCTTCCAACCCCATCACTGTTCGCTGTAAAAAGATGATGCTCAAAACTATGTATCGCTGGTATTTCATTCCTTCCATAGTTTGCCTAAATAATGCTACCAAAATACAGAATATATTATCTCATGGCCCAAACCCAAAAGTTTTAAAGTTTCAGGTTTGGTGTATGACCATTTGCATTCCCAATTTCCCTGTGTGACTTCTTGTTTTACACCACCAATTTCATAATAGATGGACATTTCTTTTAGCCAAAGATTTTATGTCCTGATAATCATTAACAACATATCAGCTCGCAGCTATTAACACCAGATAATATCTCAGACAGCTGCTTGGTTAGGTTCTGAGTGATAGAGATTTAAGGGATTAGTAGCTTTGAATGCTTTTGTGTCGCCCCCAAACCCTGGCTAATCTTTCACCCTTTCCTCTGTAATCCGTGGAGTGTCTCAGGTTGCTTATTTACACTACCTCTCTGCAGATTGTTCAGGCTTTACCTGTAACTTTCATCCACCTCTTGGATGCCAACGGTAGTATTGGCGTTTGACTATGCTCTGTGACTGCTCAATGATTTAGGACCTTCTGTGGCATGCGATTGCACATGGAACCACACTGTAATATCCATGCTGCAGGAAAGGAAACAGACACCGCCTGATGTAGTTTCTGTGACGCAGCCTGCGTTGCGTTGACACTGCATGCCATCAGGTTCAGCTTCTCACTCAGTACAGCAAGTACAGTGATCGCAAATAAATTGGGGCCATGTTACTCAACTGGGCAACTCGACCCATGTGGGGCTTGCATACCAGAGCTCCTATAGGTCTGTACACAGAGGTACTGGGGTTGTCCAGTAGAGTTCCTAGAACCGAGGAGGTGGCCGTGAGGAGGGAGGGCTTGTTTGGCTCAGAGCCAGTGTTCCATGGAGACAACAACATATATCACCACAGGGAAGGCAAAGAGTGAGATAGAGGAGTGAGAGTGAGACAGAAGTAGAGAGAGAAGGGAGAAAGCTTGAAAACATGCGGCTGTGAAAGAAGAGAGGAGTGTTCAAGGCTGCCGGGTTGGCAGAAGGCAATGTGCCAAGCTGTGGGGCTGGCTGTTGGAAAGGAGCTCTGCTTGGCCTGATGACAGCAAGGGGGTAGACTGAAGGAGTTTAACCCACACTGGAGTTTTGGTGCCACACCTACTGATACAACACAAACTGAAACGCACGCGGCACTCCTTATCAGCCCTGTACATCTGGATGTATAGGACCAAAACAAAAGTGCTAGTAATAGAAATACAGACCAACGGTGTTCACACCTTGGTTTGATGTCAGCATACTCCTCTGTTTTCCTCCCCTTGCCTATTTTCTCCTCTCCTTCTCTTTTCTGTGTCAGCCTCTGTGAATATTGATTCAGCTCTGGGCAGACTGGACTGTAAGTGCCGGGAGCCTTTGGGACTGGCTCCAAAGATAAGCACTTTTACTGGAGATAGATCGACGGCCCCAGCCTCAGCAATAGTTTTGTTTCTGGCCACAGTGGACCATAAACCTGCTATCACTGCATGGGCTCTAATGGAGGCACAGCAGAGAGAGGCACTACACCATCTCTCAGCTGGCCAGCCGAAGTGGAGGTTATCGAGGGTCATGTGTAATGACACCACCAACTCCAAATGTCATGACAGGCCATCTTCTGGGATCTGGATGCACGGTTTAGCAGATATATACATGAGAATCACAAACATCTTTAATCTGTTGTAGATGAAGGTTGCTGGGTAAAGGTGAATGAGGGAAATCACAAGGGGAAGGAACGAATGGAAATCAGACAATTTGGTCCACCATACAGGTTTAGTTTCATCACGGGAATCAATACTAAAGAACAAGTTCTCAGAGACATCCTGCTCTAAACTGATGATACATTTTGTCTGTGCAGGTGACAGTGTACTGAGTCTCCCTGCCATGCTTCAATCTGCTGATATGTTTCTGGTGTTGATGTTGTGTTACTGATACTGCATGGTGGTCTTTGCAGCACTGGACGGTGTTTACAGAGGTGTCAGAAGTCTTCATCCTGGTTCCAGCACTGTTGGGACTCAAAGGCAACTTGGAGATGACGCTGGCCTCTAGGCTCTCCACAGCGGTAAGATATGTGTGTGTTTAAGAGAGAGTGTAAGTGTGTTGGTGAGGCCTGACCTTTATCACAGTTTCTATTCATCCTGAAGCACCAAATTTAGTGATCTACTGAAGCGTAAGAGGTTATATTCTGTAACATTTAATGGTTTTGGGGACTTGTGTTCTGTTTAGAACACATCAAAATGTCTAATTCTAGCCTCTACAATAGTTTCAGTTGATTTTATCTGTGTAAACCATTTCCTCCTTAAAAGTTACCCAATCTGTCTCATTGCCTAACAACCCCTATCAGACCCATTAAAGCTGATTGTTCTTGGAGTCAGAGGTCATATTGCCAAACGTGACCTGGGTTTCAGACAAACTGATAGGAACATTCCTGTTCCATTCTTTGCTTCTTTTAAACATTTTACCTCCCCCTACCCAGCCTGTTCACACAGCTTTGTTTGCTGTTTATAGCTGACCGAAAGGCTCACGTCTAAAGTTTTTAATCTCTCAAACCTTTGCCTCAATGTGTTTCTCATCCAGTGCTTCTAGCAGCAAGAAATAACACATTGATGATTAATAATCAGTGAAAGAAATCACCGAAATGTTCAGCTTGTCAGTTCGGGTGCTGGCTAAATGAAGTTGTTTTCAGTTTAACTGTTTATGATCTAATACTTACAGCATCATATTCATAGTCAGGACATACATCATAACACTCATGTCATGGCTTGTTAATGTGGCTCCACTGAGTTCTTTGCCATCATGCTGGTCTCTGCACTAACCTTATCCACTGCATAGTTTGGGGGCTCAAACTATAGAGGTTAGCAGCGGTGCTAACCAGTGGTTAGCAGCACGCCCTTCAGTTATTAAGGCATAAGAGAATTAGCCCAGTATTGCTCTTAAGAACACCAATCCTCACATTCTTTCCACTGGCCGGAGGGGAACAGGTGACGAAGCTGAGGCCTAGCTAGCAGCAGTTCACCCAGCATGGAGAGCTCAAGTCACTCACTACAAAAATAATCTATTTCTAGCAAGACATTTAGAACTAGTCTGACAGTTTGCAAGTCTGGAAACACGACGCTAATCCATTTAGCTACAAGTTACAGCCTTCACATTTGTGATCAAATTCCCACATCCTTTTTACATCGAATATCAACTATCATTTTATGTTGTTATATTAGTTATTTTAATGAGCAAGTCAGTAGTACTCCACCAAACTATTTATTTATTCAGGAATTGAATCCACCTGGCCTGCTTGTGTTATGTTGCTTTGAACATGTATTTATCTCAAATATACAGGATAACGTTCAGCTTCCCTTTCACAATAATAGATAGTAGAGAAAGTGATAGTGACGGCATATTTATTTCAGTCGTATCTGACGAGACACCACTGTTGTTTTTTTTGGTTAGTATTTTGTTAAACTGTCCATGTTTTTTCCATGTTAGTTCAGAGCACAGATGTGATGGTGAATCAGTGCCAGATGGGGAAATTGATTCAACAATGTTACACCAATGTGTTAAGAAACTGTTAACAGTATTTGGGATTATACTACAATATAATATCTTCAGTCATGTGTGAGACATTACACTTTTGCTTAAATCAGAATCAGAATCAAATAAATTCAATTTGTTAGACATTTTAATTACTTTTTAATATTATTGTCAATCTATGCAGTTTTCAGTTCAGCATTAAATCTCACATCCAGCGTCACAAAATAGGCCAGAGTCTGGTGCTTGTCTTGAGGCATTACTGTTAGCGCTCCTCTGGCTGGCCCCAGTGGGACCACGTTTCTTTCCACACCACCACTAATTATGAGCAGATTAAGACCACTGTAAGTTTCCTAATGCGCTTATTACTGAAAAAATAATGTAATCCCTAGTACTGGCTGGCTGTAGGACTTTTCAATTCACATGACCGTGTTTCCTTTTTGATTTTTTCTTCTTTCTTCTTCTTCGTTTTTAACCTCTTTGCCTTTGAATATTTCATTTAAATCAGGCTTGTCTGTCTATTTTCTTATCATTGTTTATCTGACGTAAGGGAATAAGACGTTGTTTTCTCAGTTCTGTCAAACTCTTCTCATGTTATTGAGCCTAATTGATTGTACATATTTGGATAATGATAATTTGAAGATTACTGGAACTTGGCAGGACCTGCACTGCAACTGTTCCAAGGTTGCAAGCAAACACATATGACCACACTATAATCGGAGATTACAACCACTACAAAAGCCCACTTTATCCTCATTTTATGTGTATTAGATGTTTCAGTGTGAAATTGTTTTCAGGTTCCAACCTTGTAAACAACAGATTTCTTCTGTAATGAACAAGTTGGGATTGAGTGGCATTATTATACAACAGGCAGATGCAGTAATGCCTTTGAACCACAGGGTACACAGGGACATCTTATGTCATCCATGACATTCACAGCATTCACTGTGCTCCGTCCCTGTGATGATCTAAACGCTAATTCAGTCGCCCACACGCACCCAAAGCTGTGGACTCGGCATCATCATCACACATCATCACATGACTCTCTGAGCTTCATATGTGCTGAATCTATTTGCATATCATTGTTTCCTCTTAAAGCAACTATATGCATCTCCTTGCATGTGGAGCTCATTGTACATCTGCGGTGTCCCCAGTGCTCTGCAGACATGTTTGGCTTTCTTTTGTTTGCCTCCCTTGAACCTTCTTATCAGTGCATTCACCTCTTCTGAGCGACAGCCTGGATGTCACAGCAGCAGGCCTCCGCGAGCGCGTTAACATGACACTGACGGGCGAGGAGTAGGTTTGCATGGTAATGCTGCGTATCTGGCAGACAAACAGGTTATGATGACGCACAGTTTTACACACACCATGGTCACGTCAGTCAGGCTTGAGAATCCTCCCTGTCATGTCAGATTTAATCTTCAACTGGTATGGTGCTAGATAGTGAGACAAAGGGAGAGAAAAGCCACAGGCATTCACAGAAACAGGCTCATTTTAACCCCGGTCACAGAAACCATTTGTCTATGGCTCTTCATTCTTAAAAAGCACCTTTGAAGGTGTTTACACATTTAAATAGTCCTCTAAATTACAATATGCAGTAGCTTTTTCTGAGCTGTTCTGTGGCAGAATAGCTGCTGCTGATGAAGATGGAGAGGCTCAGTCAAAGATTATATTTACATGTTTTTACAGCCGTAACAACAAGACAACTAGAATAGGATTTTTTACTCAATGCCAGAATAAATAGATTCACAACTGTTTTTTTGGACAGGTTAGTGTAGACACTGTGAAGATACTTTGGTTTACTCAGATGAGATAAGGATGAGATATGAGACAGGCCTTCACTGATGTGACAGCAGTACAGGTAAGATAAATGCAGAGAAATAGAGAGTAAAGACAAAAACTAGAAGAAGAAGTGTAGTATCTGTGAAGATCCTCTATCATTTCTAAGAGTTTGAAAAAAGACAACTGTATTTGCTTGAGGTCCTTGAATCATTTTAAACTCAAGCAAATACCTGAACAATATATGATGTGATGAAGAATAGCTACTTAGTAAGAAGAAACACAAGCAGTCAGACAGTCAGAGGTTTTAAATAAACTTGCAGGTGAGCCAGATACACTTTGAAAAGAAATGAAGATGAAACTTCTGGGGAAGCAAAGTGTGTGTTGTAACACTCTAAAGAACAACTTCCTGCAACTTGGACTTCCTGTGCTTGTCATCGTTGCTCACGCTCTCTGAATCCCAAAAACATGAAGCGGATGTCCTCAGGTGCAGACTTAAGTGTGTTTTTATGTTTCCAGATGTTTCTCTTCATTCTGCGTATGTAAATGTTTGAGGAGAGTGTGGAAGAGGACGTTCTCTGTTTGTGTCCTCTCGCTGTGAATGAGCATTAGGATCATTGCTCTGGACGCACAGTAGCCCACTGTGGCAGCAGCCACTTGAGACCATCAGCGGGCGTGTGTGTTCATGTTTGTGTGTGTGTGTGTGTGAGTGTGTGGGAGATGAGATAAGTGGAGTCGGCCGCAGGGTGGATCAGATCAGAGTGTCTTTGTCCAGAGAACTGACCTCTGATTGTTCTGATGGGACCAAGAGGCAATGGCTTGTACACACTTTATACACACACACACACACAGATTATAATGTGTTGACCTTGTGTGTACTTGTCTCCTTTTTTCAGGCTAATATTGGTCAGATGGACACAGCTAAGGACATGTGGAAGATGGTCATGGGGAATCTGGCCCTGATCCAGGTAAATGAAACACGTGTGGGGGTTGATGAAGTGAGAGTGTGGAGTATCTCGGAAATCAGATAATGAGATCATGTGATGTTCAGTTCACTGGTCTACATGTAGTTAGTCAATCGATTTCTCCCTTACACCCATTTGGATGTTTTGCTGGACTTAATTTCAGTTTAAGTGTGGCTTTGCGTGGGTGTGTGCTGGATATGGTGATGTACAGCTTCCAGTGAGGATGTTTCCTTTTTAGTTGCACTTTTGTCAGAACATCATCCGTGTCCTGTATCTTTATCACAGGCACTAAAATAATTAAATACCTGTTTTACATTGTTACATTGACAAATAATAATCCAGTTTCTTCAACTGGTTTCTTCAGACCCAGGTTTCTCTTGATGACTAAGCCTAATAAAAGAAACGGTATCAAATTTCTGCCAAAACAGGGAAGAACCTGGTTTCATGTACACTGTGTGTTCACATATTGTACACAAGGCGTGTGTATCGCATTACAGCTTCTGAACACCAGATCTGATCAGAAACAGTTTAAATGAAAGCATGTGACTGAAGTCACCGCACTAATGCCACACCTGCGCAGTGTGTGTCCATACTGTCTGACCTGACCTCACCCTCTGAATGATAAAGGTCAACAACCTGCTAAATGTTTGGGAGAGTCACAGAGATGTCAGTCAAGCACTGTATAAATATAAAGTGTGTCCTGAGACAACATGTGTGAGCATCAGCCTGCAGCTTTATGTTTTGATATTATTACCCTACACACACACACACACACACACACACACACACACACATATGCATGCATATATATGTATATGTATATATATATATATATATATATATATATTTGAACATTTAGACAAGATTTAATCTCCCTGTATGATTTTTTCATTGAGTCTAAGTCACTAACTGCTCCTTTTTAGGGCATGCATAGATCCTGAAAGCTGCTCAGGTGTCATGGACAGGATAGTTTCAATTGCATCTGGAGTCTTCATTTGAACTGTAATCAATAGCTACATGATTCATTTGAACACGTGTATGTGTGCGTGTGTGTGTGTGTGTGTTCAGGTCCAGGCCACGGTGGTGGGGTTCCTGGCCTCCATAGCAGCTGTGATCTTTGGCTGGATCCCAGAGGGACACTTCAGGCTGGGCCACGCGGTGCTGCTGTGTGCCTCCAGCGTGGCCACCGCCTTCATCGCCTCTCTGCTGCTAGGTAAGGCCAGCACACAGGATGGAGGGATATTTACAGTGTGAACAGCTCCTCCTCAGGCCATGCGGCTCCTATTTAAATCTCTGTGATACTGTTAAACTGCAGCTGGCTCAACTAACCTAAGGTAGAAAACTCA